>JAUEKZ010225609.1:13690-36320 GCA_031471865.1 Melibe leonina
TAATAGACTTAAATAATTATCCATGACACCTTATGTTGTTACATGTAATATATCTGAATCTGATTGTTGTCAGAGAATGTTGTGAAGTTACAACCTGTCATTGTTCTTGAAATAAAAATGATACAAGATGAGCCATATGAATGTAATAGTATTATTACTATTATCATTACTTTTATGTTTAGTTTTTTCCTCTCTATAGCTTTAACTCTTAGTAGTTTGTCTTGTTGTAAAACCTCACAGTCGCAACAGATCTGGTTTATAATTCAAAGTGTTAGTAGATTCACACTTAAGTCCATCTCCATTTTTTTGTGTTGTGACTGGCTTCATCTTGAACTATGAAAGAGTGTATTATATTTCCAAGCTGGGGTTTTGAACTTTTGTATTGTGTGTTTTAACTGTCAGTAAGAAACAGAAGTTATATTTTGTGTTGTCAGCTTATTATCCTTTGCAGTATTACAATCAGATACCATAGAATACCTTATCACATTGTCGAAGCCTATTCCAAATCCATGTATATGTCACTTGAATATTTTTCAATTATCTTTAAATGAGCATCTAGTAGGTAACTATTGTTGTGTTGTTGAATTGAACATTTCATTTAAATTTAAAGTAAAGAAGGTAGTTAGTTTTTTTGCGGAATTGTCACTTTATTCTAGGTTCATATTGGATGCATTTATCAACTGTGAACAGATGTTGATACTGGTTTGAGTTGTGATGTAGAAAAAGAGTTTGTTGGCAGGTTCTTTGTTCTGATACAAATATACTAAGAAGTCTATTCGAAATTTTTATAATATATTATATCTTCTTGTATTTACAAATAATATTATGTACACACACTATGAATGCCATTGTTTTTGGATTCACAACAGAAAACAAATAATTCAACAAACTAGATCTGACTTTGAATCTGCCATAACCTCAGGACAATGTTTTTTGGTTCTGAGATATATTTGTAGTTATTCTGTTAGTATACTTTTGTGCTTCCCTCATGTCATTTCTCATATGCTATCTAGATGAGTGCTATTGTGCACAAAGAATGATAGAAAGTCCTGGGTCTTCCTGGTTCATAGAGTGCAGGATTTCAGTGGTGGCCATTGTTTGTGTGCATGGTTTTGATTATTTTGAAAGATGATGTTTTTCAGGGCGAGTCATTTCTCTGAACTGTGAGGTGTATCTGCAGAATATCTGCACCATTCACTATTTCTGTCATCTTGCTACACTATAATTTCTTTTTTTGTCAAAACATTTCATAGAGTCGGTATATCTTTGATTGTTTTTTCTTAACATTGGCAAAGCATACACATCCTTTAGTACTAACGACTTTTCATTGTTTATCCTTGTTCTTTTTATACAAACGCAAGTTTACCTTTTGTTTGTTTATACCTTACTTTTACTGGTCTTATCATCAACATCCTGTCTCAAATACACCTTGATTGGATGTCACATATTAGTTAGATATGATTTATGTTTTTGTGTTCATACAGCTTTAACAATTAGACCTATGCATATTTTTGTTGTGATTCTTAGGCTGTGTTACTCTGGTTTATTGCACTGTCATTGTATGATTTAGAATATTACACTAAGAAATTGGTTTCTGGTTACAAATCCTGTTTTTCTTACCTTATATAATTGAAGATCTCTTTGCATTGTTCTCTACCATGACCACAATACATCATTTGCACACAATGGGAATGCAAGAAAGCTCCACAGTAGGCGTCTTTGGCGGGCGCTACTTCAGCTTCTTCTCTTTTGGCTTCACCTGTCATACAATACTCTTTCCAGTACTCACTTAACAAGCATGCAAACACACAGCTGTTCTGTAACTGTTGGCTCAATCTTGGTCCTGCCTGTTGTCTTAACAGACTTGTGGTCATTCTTTATGTTTTACATTGTGTTGCCTAACTACAGGATCACTTGCTATCTAGAAGGACTGAGTACTTATGTACACAAAGGGAGGTAGTATATCCTGGGTCTACCTCAACCAAAATGCATGATGTGGACGGTGGCCATGATCTGTTTCTTTGTTTTTTCTTTTGGGCGGTTGGCGGATGCATCTGGTGGGCACTACTTCTGTTTCATCTCTTTTGGCTTTTTATCTATCATTTTACTTTCTCCAGTCTCCAGCACTCTCTCTAGTGCTTCCTTAACAAGCATACACACACAGCTGTTTTGTGTCTATTAGCTCAGTCTTGGTCCCGCCTGTCGTCCTAACAGACTTATGGTTATTCCCCCATGTTTTACACTGTGGTGCCTGGCTACAGGGTCACTTGCTGTTTAGAGGGACTGAGTGCTTATGTACACAAGGGGCGATATAATATCCTGGGTCTGCCTGGACCACAATGGTGCGCGATGTGGGCGGTGGTCATCATCTGTTTGTGTTTGTGGGAGGGGATGTTTTTTTCCTGTAATCATCTCTTTGTCACCTTTTTGAGAGATGATATTTTTATCTTTGTAAATCATCTCTCTGTGAAACGTCCCTGGGCAAAACAAACAAATAAAACTCAATGCCTTGTCACAGTGCCCTAAGACTCCCTGGCGTTTTTTTTTAGGCGTGTGTTTTAATAGAATTAAATCTGAATAGTTTTGAAATCTGTATTCTATTCTAGTCACAATTTATGTTTTTGGTGAATAGGTTAAAGGACGATGCGGGTGGTTGATGGGCGTCTCTTGTGGACGCTACCACTGTCCCTGTTTCTTCTCTTTTGGTATTACCGACCCATCTTACTTTTTTCCAGCGCTCTCTCCAGTGCTCTCTAAACAAGCATACACATTCATCTGTAAGCTCAGTCTTGGTCAAGCTTATTGTCCTAATAAACTTTTGGTAATCTCTCATGTTTTACACTGTGCTGATTATCGACAGGATCATCTTTTTATCTAGATAGAAGGAACGACTGGGTACATGTACACAAAGGGCTTTAGAGACTACTTAGGTCTACCTGGACCAAACTGCATTGTGTAGGTGCTATCCTTACTCTCTGTTTGTGGGTCCTTCTCTTGTTTATGTTAGTGAGATTTCTTCTGTAAATCATCGCTGGGGGCGGTGGGTGGGCGCCTCTGGTATTACTACTAAAATTAGCGGTAAAAACTTTCGCATATAGTCTATGACCTGGAGACGTCCCTGTTCATTCGCACCACTTCGCTCTAACTCTAAACTCTAAGCAAATGAATGCACACGACTCGATTGTAATCAATAATATTCAATGTTTATTTTTGGTGAATTCGAATTTGTATATTTCATCTTTATTTTGTATCAAAAGTTCATTATCTTAGATCAACAATTACGGCATGTTATAATTGAAATAATGACCGTGAATGGGAAAATATTCACATCGCGGGGCTCTGTGAACATTTTCCCATTGACGGTCATTATTTCAATAATAATAGCGGCTGTCGAGACGAGACAGCTGTTGGAATGCTGTACCTAATGTCTAAGTTATGACGCCATGACGCTGCCTTGGTTCGAACGGCCTATCGGTTCCGAGGAGGGGGGGGGGGGGGGGTCCTTAGTAGCTGATACATGGTATGACAACGAAATAGAAAGAAAAAAAATAGATATGTAGACATAGATAGATAGGCAGATAGATAGACAAATATACAAGACATATATATATATATACATACATACATATATATATATATATATTGTTTTTGTGGTGAGATGATATTCATTTGTTTTAATAATAGCAACCATCTGTCTATATATATATAGATAAATAGATAGATCGGCAGATAAATACATAACAGACAAGACAGACAGACAGTTAGATAGATAGATGGATAGATAGACGAAAAACATGAATGAATCATGTAGTACATACAAGTATATTAAAAATGTTAATTTGTTTTGAATCATAATATATTCTTCAGAACCTGTATGCTTTATCTAAACGGGTTACTTTGAAATTCCACCTAGCGAGCTTTGTGTTGTTCATGGAAAAATAAACACAATTAGAATGACGTGACTCGATAAATCAAGCTGCCTGGGGAAGCAGAGCCATGGCTTACTCAAACACAGGTCTGGAATATTTAGGGACAAGGCTTTTGCTTTTACGCAGAATAGGACACCAAACATGATTAGCTTCATTGGATGACCCGAGCTAGTACTCGATCACTGGGTCTCTTACATTGTTAGTCTAAGGATATTTGAGCAAACAAAGTGCTAGCAGTACAGACTGGACTGTGACGAAGTGACGCCTCGGTGTAGTCCGTGATCTGCACCTATCTAACAATACAGTACTGGTAGAGTATAGCAGAGTTTCTAGGCTTTGGCATTTACAATTTGATTTGTTGCCCCTGTACATGAATGGGGTAAATATACTCGAACGTGGGTTGGAGAGAGCGCGTTATCTTCTTAATTGCGGTAAGTACATACGTAAATTATGAATTGCTAAATAATTTATACACTATGTTGTACACTGCGAATTCTACCCGTAATAAAAATTAATCATTAAATGCATGCATTTTGATAGACAAAGAAACTATTTTGAAAATATACTGTTTTTTTGGGTCTATTTTGTCATTTATTTATAATCTATTCGCAACTTCAAGCAAAATAAGACAAGTTGTAACAACTAAAATGATAATAATAAAAATAACAATAGCAACAACAGCTAAAATCAGTCTTAAAGTTACCCCGAATCAAAGACCACTGCATAGTATTTGCCCCGAATATAAACAATTAAACACAACAATGTACTCAACACAATTCGTTTACAGTGTTTCATTGTTCATAATCAATGCTGCTATCCATCATAAAATGCGGACAACTTTTTATTTGCATTAAAATTTGTCGATAATTTTTATAAAAATTGATACCTCGATGTTTTACTGTAGTGCTTTCGTTTTTTCTTCTCCATGTCATGTTACGAATATGAATCCCTGAACTTGGCCCTAGTGATCGATCATAGATACTGTACTTCAGTGTTGCGCTCGTGATCTGGAACAATCAATATCTCAAAATAGTGAAATCTTTTTGAACAAATAAGACTTGAAGGATTTAGTACATCGAGGTTAAATCAAAGCCACCGGCTCTTCTTTTCATTGTGAAATTATCGATCTGCTGTATCTGTGCCAGATCAAACATCATCAACCCGATTGCAATGTTTACTGTGGGCCCAAGAGTAAAAGAAAATATTGTTATGGATCTGGTGCCCGGTATTGCACTAATCCAATTAGAATTAGATTTCCACCGGTGTTTATCTAACTGAACGGATAGTCCCTTTTTAAGAAGAGAGCTTACATTCGGAGCTGTATGGGTTTACGGTGCTGCATTTCAAACGGCTGTTCGTTTGTTTTTAGTTTATTGGTTTTCCGTATAAGAAAGTTTAATATTTATCTGAATGGAATGCTTCTACATAATTTGTCAATGCTTGTGTGCTTTAAACTAATGGAATTAATTCATTTATTCTGGGAAGCCCAACCTAATGGTTAAAGACAGCATATCATTGCTAATTGTTAATCATCATTTGCGATCTTGATGTACACATGTACGTTGTCTAGAGACAAAAATGCCAATTCATCACTTTATTTTTCTCTGTGTCCAGGTTAAAGCGGATGTGAACCTGTATCTTAAAGAATGTGAACCAACAAACTTCCGTATATATAGCTGCTGCTGCCGGGATCGCTCTCTGACTCTGACTCTAATTTTGGTTTTATACGACAGCCGTACCGTCGTCTCAGTTTCAGTTAGTTCAAAATGCCTGGGACTATTGTAAGCGGTTCCATCGACAACCAGGCTCGATTCGAGTCTATGCGCAACCACGCTCCCAAAATGCAAATCTTCCACCGTCCTGCGCACAACAACCAAGTGTTTCGTCGCCATCTTGACCTGGATCGGGAATGCCAGAGGAAGGTGAAAATGTACGCCAAGGAGGCTCGACTGCTGACCAACAAAATCTCACGGTACCAGCGTGAGGTGCTGGACAAACAGAAGGAGCTGGAGACGTTAGACCAGGAAGCAGCGGCACCAGACGCAACCACCTCCAGCCACAACAAGCACCATGTGGTGGTGGCGCCACCAAGACTGCACAAGGACAGGAAGGATACTCTGCTTTTTCGAGTGCGTCATGTAGCCGGTAAAAAGGTCTACATAAGAGAATTTGAAAAGCAACCAAGTACTTCTGTTCGATTGAAAGAGTAGATGTATCAAGTTACATTAATCAGTAATCAGGAACAATTGAACGCGGATACCAATAAACACTGTGATTTCGTTGGAAGTAACCATTCAAAATACCATTCAGAGAATGGTCGTGTGTCTCTCTCACAGATGGACAAACATTCCGATGTGTCGTTTGCAGTTGCTGATTGAACTATTTTGGTATTCAGCTACATTTGGTGTGTGAGAGGAAATGATGCATTCATGGTGTGCAAGTACCCAAGGAGTGGGAGTATGCCTGAATTGATGAAGCCTTTATCGTAAACAATTATTTTCTGATTTCAAATGTGTCCACTTTCTATTGGATCATTTGTTGTATTTCTCTCCGATTTGAATCAATAACCTTTTCTTTGCCTTGCAATTAATATCACTTGTTAATTAAATCATAGATCCTCAAAATTTGAAGTAAAATTTGCATGGTTGATTTGATCAATAAACTCAGGCATTGGTGTGAAGATAAGGCGCTCTCGAATTGTTTTCTTTTACTTTCTGGATGGTAAGTGTCATGTAAACACTACTCTACTCGTGTATCAGGTAAGATTGATCTCCTAATACAGATGTACAAAGGCTCAGATTTCTCGTTTGCAGTTAGTTGTACACGTAAAGGGATAATTGACAGTTGGAAATAATCAAGACCTTAGTACACACATGTCCTTTCAATCCTTCAGTGGTTGGAGCAAACTAAGTGACGATCATAATATCCCCGATGTCGTGTTTGTGGTCACATTTTGAAGCTGAAGAAACAGTATTGGATTGCGTTGGCTTGGATTGGAAGAACACAAGAGAAAGAGAGAGAATATCAATAAATGGAAAAAAGGGTATACATGAATCTAGAACTTTACTTTCTATCTTTGTAAAAGAACTTTTGTTCAATTGACCTAATTAGTTAAGACATTATTTTATTCTTTCAAATACAAAACCATTAGAAAAATGTGACAGAACAAAATTTGTAAACACGTTTCTCGTGCAGAAGCTTAGACAAGCTCTTTTCCCACCCGAATTCGTCGTGCAATTGGAAAAAAAAACCCGCCAGTAAGTGACAAGAAAAGTTCAAAATCCTTTAAAAAATAGAAGACACATGAAACTAGATTATAATTAGTCATATACTATATATCACCCCGTTATCATTCTCATCAGTGTTATATTCCTGAATCTCATTTCGAATTCATCATAAATAAGAAGAGAGGCATCCCTTTGAAATTTGATTGTCTTCTTCTTTACATGACATTTCGTTTAGCATTTCTTACCCTCTGCCCCTTTTAACTCCATCGTGGCCGGTTACAAAATAATGCGTTTCGCTGGTAAGACTGTAATTATCTAATTATTAATAATTAGTTTTCTCAAGGTGGTTTGAATGATTCAATATTTGGTCATACAGGTGCCAGCAGTAAACATGATGCTAATTGTGTAGGCCTGCCATGCGTTGTTAAATGGTGAATATAATGATGGTGATCATGTCATAGTTTGTAATCCATTGTGGTATTACGTAGCTACGCATTAGATAGTGCGAGTGAAAAATAATTGGATAGCGGATTGCTAAGTTGATGTGCTGGCGACCAGGCGACGGGTGTCGTTAGAAGTCCCAGGTTCGACTTTTCTGGTAACTTTTCCATGTTTCTTTTTTCCCGTGGCTTTGTCACGTACTGACACTGCATTCTAATCCAAATCTAACTAATTTATTATCATTTACAGTGCTTGCTCACCACCTTACAATTACAACATGTACATGAAACGGGCAGTATTTTCACCCATCCGCTAAAGCGAGATATGTTATGGGCAAAACGAATGGCAATTTAACAGAGTGTTCTTTGTTAGATACGCCTTTTTGTAATTGTGTGTGTGTGTGTGTGTGTCTTGGATTAGTTTTTCAATGCGGAAAGTTAAATTTTTCAAACTGCCAGCCTTCATAAGCCTCAGAAAAGAAATATGTAGTATGTATGGTGCAAGAGAAGGAATTAATGTTGCGTGAATCTGACATCAAGTTTGCACTCAAAATGTAATCGGAACGGCTGAATTGATACTGTTACATTTGGAAACGACTACAGTTTTAAAAGGGCTTTGAACTTTTCCTGCCTTCCGTTATGTATCTACAGTATATTGGTGTTTACCCCTGTGGGGAAAAAAAAGAAACGGGGTCATACGATTAATATTTCATTTTAAAGATAAAGAATCATCATTTGTAATTCAGGATGTAGGCTATTTATCTATGATTTAAGGTTAGATCTTCCGATGAAAGAAAAGCAATGTCGAGTAAATATTGGGTTGTTTATTTTGTTTTCTGTTTCAGTGTGCAGGTCAAGGGAGGCAAACGTTGCATCTAAGGGAGATAAATCCCTCTTACCGACGCTAGCAGTATACCATGAGAACACATGTATTTGTGTCTTGTTTTTTAAATACAGATAGTATCGTACCAAATTCCTATTCAATTTCAACCAACGACCACAAATCCACCAAAACCAACGGGCAATTAATAGAATAAAGAAAATATGCAACATAAAAAAGTAAGTAATTGACAATTGAGAGCCTAATGGGCAATGGAGCCGGACATTATCCCGGATTCTGCTGCATAAAGCGGACAAATGGCAATGGTTGTTACCCTCTGGATGGGACTCTGGTCTATCGCAGATTACTTTTTCCAACTGGAGTAAAATTTCCATGCCAAATTAAAACCCCATGTGCTATTGGTAGGATGCTACAGAAACGTATATAAATTCTCCATCATACCCAAACCAATTAATGACTGGAAGCTGCCATCAAATTTAGATGCAAATGTGAATAATTATCATCGGAAGTGACTATTGTGGTGAAGTTTGGGATTCTGATAAAGAAAAATGAGTATTTAACACTCACATGCTGACCATTACCATGAGTCCTTGTACTTGTGGCACAGTTAGTTAGCATGTGGCACCACGACTTGAACATCGGCCTAATGCGAGTTCGAATCCCTTCAGTCCGAGCCTTTTCTTATCTTTTTTCTCCATTTGTGTGTGTTTGTGTGTGTTTTGTACTGTTTTATTACCGTTCAATTCAAGAGGAAAACATATAAATTAGTAATTATAGATCCATGAAACGGTTACGAAAGTAATGAAAAAAAATATCACCCGAATAGCAATTCTCCTGGGCCTATCCCATGACCACACATCATTTCATGAAAATAAGAACACATAAGTTGGATAATAAAAGTGATAATGAAAAAAAGTCGATCACGTAAATAGTGTAATGTATGGTTAAAAGTTGAATTTACAGACATAACGGGGAATGGGCAAATGAGGGATACGGGCACAAGGCCGATTTTGGTGGGGTTTTTGGCCTACTCTATTTAAAGAAAAATAGGACACGATTTTATCTTTAAAATTTGGGGGCGACAGCTAGTTTTTAAGATATCAGGGGTGGGAGGCGGGGGCGGAGTCGTTCATTAATTAGTGCCGCCATATTATTACGCCGAATTGACCTAGTTTGACCTAATTAATGTGCTACCGCTATAATACTCCACTAATTTACTTAATTTTACAAAATTTGGCCAAATTTTACCTAATTAACAAAAATAGTCCAATTTTCATTGATTCATAACTCCTGAACTAAGAGTTGACCCACAATTAAATATTGGTATATTCGTGTTAAGCGTCAAAAAGGACATTAAAGGAAATATCTTAAATATCAAATTTGAGTCGTGGTCATGTATCCCACAAATACCGGGGAATGTGTGACAAACAACAATTATTTCCCCATGTCCACACAGACAGCGACCGTAATCTTGATGATGATAATGAAAAAGTTGATCTGATAAAAACACGTATAAATTGTGTAATGTATGGTTAAAATTTGAATAAACAGATAGCCGCATAACGGGGAATGCGTGACAAGCAACTATTATTCACCCATGTCCTAATCTTTTAACATATAACACGAGATAACACACGATAACACTATCAAAAACACGATCACACCGAAAAACACAAATTAAGACGAAATAACATGATATAAAGCCATATTACATGTGATTTTCAGAACGATACAAATTTAACTTTCCTCTCCAGATTTGTTGAAAAAAAAACGTGATTTATCACATGTTTTATAATAGTTTTATATCATTTTAATACGCCTGAATTCGTGTTTTTCAGTGTAGTGTTATCGTGTGTTTTTGGAGTGTTATCATGTGTTATCTCGTGTTATCTCGTGTTATCGTGTGTTATCTCGTGTTATATGTTAAAAGAAACTGCCGCATGTCCACGCCGACAGCGGTCGTAATCTTGCAGGGCGATTACCCAGGCAGTAATCGATCACATGATAAAACCTTGCACAACTAGACTATAGGTAGTTCTCGACATGACCCAATCCGATACGTCGCAGTGTTGGGTAATCTCAGCTTTGTGAACAACTGACAGGCTCTTTTTGATCATATTCTATTAATGCGTAAATTTCTAGAGCAAAGCTAATTCTTTTTTTTACAGAAAACAAAAGATGATTCTTGTGTTTTATTATTAAAATTATGCCCTGCTCGGAGGTAGGCGGACGGAAAATATCAGGTGGAAAAATGGGCGCTGGCCGCCACAGAAAATTGACAGGTCCTGTTTTACATTTTGTTTTTCACTTCGCACCTTCATGTCGACCTTTGTGTATAAAGGAAATGACTGGATGGTCTATCTTTACTGAAATACAACATTTTAATATCCTCCGCTTTTCCCTTTTCTTGTTCTTCTCTCAATTTCTCCATTTTACTTTTCGTCTGCTATTAATGTTTTTTTTTACGTAAGTTTTTTTTCTCTTGTTCCGTTTTTCTTAGTTTTTATAAACAATAAGTGAATGTCGCCATCCTTTTATGAAACTATAAAACATCAATAACTACGAAATGCAACAGACATAATGATTGTTGAAATCTAGTTATAAGACAGATGAACATGGACAAGCGGGCGGTTGGCGGGCGCCTCTAGTTGGCACAACTTCTGTTTTTTCTCTTTTGGCTTTACCTATCGACTTACTTACCTGTCTCCAGCGCTTCCTAGTTCTTTACAAGCATACACAGACAGCTGTTTTGTATGTGTTTGCTCAGTCTTGATCCTGCCTTTTGTCCGAACAGATTTGTCGTCATCCCTTATGTTTTACATCGTGATACCTAAATACAGGGTCACTTGCTATCTTGAAGGACTGAATACTATCGTACACAAAGGGCGGTAGAACATCATGGGTCTCCCTGGATTATAATAGTGAATGATGTGGGTGTTAGCCATCATATGTTTGTGCACCCTTCTCTCCTTTGTGTTTGTGGTATTTTCCCCATTTAAATCATCCTTTGTGATTTGTCACCTTTATGAGAAACGATTTTTTACCCTTGTAAAGGATTTCTCTGTGAAATGTCCCTGGCAGGGTTCAAAGTCTGGCTGTTCTTTGAACTAGGCTATCATCTTACTAACCCATGGGCGCTTATATGACCTTAGCCGTTGAAAACACCCTTAAAGCGTATAATATTTCCACATTCTTTGCCTTTGATGTCTTTTTTCTGTTTGTCTTCTCTCACTCTATGCTAAAAAATTTCGTCAGGACCACCTCCATCACCATAAACATCCCCACCTTCACATCACCACCCCAATTCCACCACTTATTATACCAGCTCCACCACCAACACCAACACCACCACCACCACCACCACCACCACCACCACCACCACTACAGCCATAATAACCACAGGTATATGAGCAGCAAAGGTAATGTAATTTTGAGTTTGATCTTCTGTGATAGGCTATGGAGTGGTGTCAGGCCCTAGAAAAGTAGAAACAATCCGATATTTACTCGCATTGCATTCTCTCATCCTTTTTCAGGTTTATATTTATAATTGCTCAATTAAACATTCACCAAAGAATCAGAAAGGCATCACTGTTGAAAGGCAGCGTTTGAATGAAGACATGAGCGAGACAACCCCCCCCCCCCCCAAAAAAAAACCCACAAAAAAACCAACAACAACAACACAACCCACTGCTTTAATCCTCTCTAGCGAGCTCTGATTCTAACCCCAACTGAACAATGCAACATCTTGAAAATATACGAGTTCTTATACCAGCTAAATTAGATTTAAGTGAACTGACAATAAGTGAACTGATATAACATGTCAGTTCACTGAAATCTGATTTATCTGTTATAAGAACAGGAAAACCTTGAAGATTTTGGTGTCGTTAGCATTGAAAGGGTTCGTTTTCGTAAGTTGCTTGGAGAGCAACCCGCGGACACTGTACACTTGATGCAGAGGACGGGGGTGTCATAGGCACGCACACATCGCCAACCTGGGGCTGCTGACCAGGAGATGGGGCTGCTGACCAGGAGAGAGCAGCTGTTTATTTTCATTGGACAGACACCCAATTATACTGACACGCAGAACCTTACTTTTACAAAACAGAACGCTGAAAACTTAAACTCGTAAAATTATACAACTCACTATAAAGAAGCATTTTCATTTGGTTTTTGGGCATTATTAAAAACGTTTATTCAACGAGAGCATCCAAGATGAACCTCAAAAGAACGTGTGGTCTCATTTTTAAAGGAAAAGAAAACTGTCAGAACTGAATCGATTCAGATAGTTAAAGAGACAAAGCAGATATTTAAATAAGAAAGCATAACAAATATTTTGAAATAGTGATAATAAAACTAAGCTTAAAAAGGAGTATATGTATATCTCTCACTCACACTTTTGGTCTTTTGTGCACACAGAAAAAAAAAGATTAATTTGGAGGTCGTGGTATTTTAAAGTCCTTGGCTCGAGAAGTAATTTTTGTTCATGAGAAAATACATTTTAAAAAGCCAAAAAATGTCGTGTACACATGGTTTAAAAACATCGAAGAGGTTTGAAATAAAAACCAAAAACCCTTCTCAACTTCACTCCGTATGCAATGACTGAGACAAGTGTATTATTTTCTACCAAGTCAGTGAATTGAGATATACGGTAGACTGAGAATATAAACCATTTGTCAAACAGAATATTCATATTCATTATTACAATGGCGTCATTTATCAAAATACAGTTAGTGTAAACATTACATTAATATTCGTCAACCTCTGTGTCTTTCCCAAACGGACGCTCACGACAACATAGCAAGCTTAGAGATAAATCATGTTCCACCTTAACCACAGGTATTCACAAAACTCACAAAGAAACCATGCCCAAACTAAATGAAATAAAATAAAACAAAATAGAAAATTGAAAAAAAAAAAATTTCCTAAACACAAGAACAGCAACAGCAACAAAACGACTTAAAATATTGAAAAATCATATTCTGTCGACCTTCGAAAAAACTATAACATCAATAACACAGAAATTCAAAAAGACAAACCATGAAGTTATTATGAAAATTCGGCGCTGAAATTATTCTAAGGTTGAGAGTAAGAATAAGATGACGACAGGGTGGCTACACATCTAACAACAATAAAAACATAAAACAGGAATGCGCAGAACATGTTCAGAATGCAACACGTATTCGTTATGGACATGGTGGGATCCAAATCAACAGAGCATCATGCTGTAGCAACAGTCAGTCCTCCTCTCACAGTCACCGTCTGCTAAACATCAACACAGTGCTCTCTCTTTCACTCTCTCTCTCTCTCTCTCTCTCTCTCTCTCTCCCTTTCAACCAGTCTTGTTAAAAAGGGGGTTAAACAGGCTACAAGCAGCCAAACGAATTAGCTCTGATTGAAAAAAAAACCAACCCAAAACAAGTGAACGTTTTGTTTCTTTTAAAAATCGATCTGATCTTATTATGCAGTTAGCCGAGGATACAAACCAAGCACGCATTTTGCAGAGCAAATAGTATCCACAGGACAGCTGCAGGCATGAAAAGGGAGACCACCTGCCCACCTCATATACTTTCATACAGAACATTTTTAGCTTTTTGCTTGTAATTAAAATGAAACATTTCTAAAACCCAGCGGTTTTAACCAGATTGATAACATACCAATACTATGTCACAGAATGTTTATCAACTGTGTCCAAAAAGTTTACTTGGCATTGTCACTTTATCGATGTCATGATCACAACAACAACAACAACAACAACAATAACAAATCGAACAAAGTCAAAATAAGAAACGAATAACAAAACAAAAACACAAACAAAAACAAAAAGAAAGCAAAAAACAAACAAAAAACAACCAACAACGGTTCAATAATGGGTTGCCTTAAACAACATGCCGTGTTGCACCTTATAACAAGGATATGACAATGAATATTTATACAATTTATATTGATATCAAATCATTTTGAATATGCCATGATTAAAAAATACAAGTCGTGACACATTCCAGCAACCAGGTAAAAACAATCCTCAAAGTTCGCCTTTTGAAGCGTAGAGTATTACTACATTCGTGACTGCTACATCATCGGCCTTTTCGAGTGCTATTCAATAACTATGTAGAGGATAGACTCAGTCCCTAATATTTGGGTAAAACAACAATATAAATACCAACAAACAAAAACAACAGGGAAGGAATTCCATTTAAAAATTACACTTTCAAATTGCACGCGTTGCAGGTTTACTATTTTTTAATCCATTTATTTGGGCCATATCGCAAAGTTCATCGGTTGATAGCTAAGAATCGAACAATACACACGAGTACGACTCTGTAAAATATTGCCAATTATAATGAAAGGGCAACGGAACTATGATTTTCATGGGGATATGATTTAAATAAAATTGACAAGGACTAAGTGAAGGTGTTTACATTTTTCAAGTTTCATACCTTTGTAACAAAGACGTCCATGTGTATTTGGGGACTGAAAAGAAAATGATTAAAATTCACAAATGTGATTAGCTTTGTCTAATGGCTTTGGGACACCTATATCATAATATCTTTCAACAAAATTTGAATCTTAACATACTAATTTCTTTCCTTCCTTTTCGTCTTTCGGTCATCCCAAAGACAGAAAGCAAGGAGAGAAAAAAGTATCATCAAGATTGAAATTTTGCTGAACAGTTGAAAGCAAATCAGATTAGATTAAATGTACGATATTAAATTTACCCTTTCACTTGGCGTAAAAACATTTTCATTATCTCCTCTAGTGTTGAAGACCACGATTGATAATAATAAAGTGCACATTCTATTACGACTGACAGTGCTGGGAACTGAAACGGATAGGGTGGAAACAATTCTGCGAACCCAAAAAAATACAATCCAAGCCACAGTTCTCACGCAACCATGCCAGTCGAATTCGAAAATCACGAGTAGGGGTTTAGAAAAGTAACATCCATGTTGACACATTAATTCATAATATACAGCTAACGTTTAGATCAATATATTTATATAAAACTCAGGCAATCCCTTACTCGCACATGATTAGGTATTTCATGAATATTTAAAAAAATAGAATTCAAAATAAAACTTTGAAGACAATGAAATATGAAAAGAACAAAATACAGTCGTTGCTCTTAATCATAAGAGATTTAGCATTCTGAGTGAATATGACAATTTGATATGCATGGAAATCACAGCATTTATAATTCGCTTGGACCTTATAATGTGCCAGCTTAAGGACCGACTCTGTTATAAAACATGAAGAATTTTAAATATCTTATTATGACTATAAAGTGGCAATCCATACAATACATAAGACAACCAAACAGTGAAAACTTGTCAGAATTTCATTTTTATGTAAAAATTGGCTCGTTTGCAAACGATATCACGTGAACGTAGACAATTCAACTCACTCAGAGACAATAGGGCGTGGCAAATGTTGTTGTACTTGTACTGACCAAAAGTATGTATCTTGTATCTGAGCTGGGGCTGGGGTTGGGTGGGGTGGCGGTCTGGTAAGGGCGGTGTGACTAGGGCTCGGTGCTGGCAAGGGAAGAGGTGCTGGGTTCAAACCCAAACACTAACAGATAACTGTATTATCAGAGGCAATGCTAGGGCCATTGTTTTCAGAGTGAGAAAAAGAGGAAAGGTGAGCAATCTTAAGGCGAAAACCTAATAGGTCTAGGATGAAGTATACCAAAAAATATGTTAGTTATGGTAAGGAACTTTACGCGTGTGGTCACAAAGGATACTTACGATTACTTCCATTTTATTATATTCCTGTCAGTATATCGTGTGTCATAGACATAACGTATGGCCAAATTTGAAAAAAAAGAAGAAAAAAACCCCAACAAAACGAAATCTAAAACCAAAAGTAGAAAGACGACAGTGATCGTGATATTTGCTATCAAAAGCTGTATCTATTTTAGTCTTTCTTTTCACGCACGACTTCACTTTGGTCAAGAACTATCCCAATAAAAAGGGCACATCAACCATTTACTACAAATTAACATCAAAACTAGAATTATTAATATTTTAACAACAAATCATTTTATTTGATTCCATTCCTAAACCTGTTTTCATTCTATTTGTTTTTAATGGTGTACTTAGTTTGTAGTGTAGCTGTGGCTCTCATGGACAGTATAGCCCGGTTTTACCGAATGCTGTTGTTTGTCGAAAGAAAAAACATAGATATTTAATAATTACCAAAACTCCCTCAACACGGACGGCAATGCTTCCTATCTTAACAACCAGATGGTTACTTTTACTCTAATTTGACATTGAATGACAGGAGGCGGCAGGGTAGAGATTGATCTCGACATGGTCCATACCTGCCATACGGTTATCTGATTGTGACAGGTAGAGATGTCATTAGTGAAAATTACTACTGAGTCACGACTGCGTTACTGAAAGCAGAATAGGCAAATCGCTTAATCGCCGGGGCACATCGAAAGATGCGATTCCCTGCATAATCATAATTAGCAACTGTAACAAACTTGTCTCAAATGATTGTAGTGGCCTGTCATAGACCTCTCGTTACTCCCGTGGACACGACAATGCAGTATTGGCAATGGCGAGCCTTCAGTCGTGTGCACCAAATTTACTGGTGCCGTAGGGAGCTAGTCAACAAACGATGCAGTGGAGAAGACTTCAATCGGTATCTACAGCGTTTCTTTCTTCAGTGGGTGGGCCATTGATTGAATTATTCCCTTGATAAAGACTATGTCATGCATGCTGTAATCTGTTTGGCTCAAGAGGTCTTCTACCATATTACACGTGTGTCTCTCATCAAAGGTCTTTTGATAGTTATTTAGCGCACATCATTAAAGCCAAAGAACCTACAGGGATGAACTTCCTACTCCGACTATTCAAAACGCTGTTTGGCAAGGCACACCGCTGGTCGTGCAAGTACAATGTGCCTTACTGCAAGAACCAAATAATAGCACAAACTGCATCCATATCCAATACACTACTCTTTGACCCCGACTGACTCTGTTTTAGTTATCGCTCAATATTTTGACCTCTTGGACTTGGGACACGAATTTCATCATATATCCTTGTACGTGTCTTTTTTACGATCCCCTAATGTGGGTTATGTTTCATCTTTGTAAGGAAAAAATAACATTACAGCTTGAAGGTGATAGTGATGACATGAATATGAAGCTCATAAAAGGAAGTAATAGACGTCTAGATCTCTTTCTAAGCAGATAGAGAAATCATAGACAACAGTGCACACGTAAATGTAGACATTCTATCAATATTTAAACGCTAACTTTGACTGGATCAAAACCACCTGAAATTGATCTGCATATTTTTATGTTTACTATTAATACTATTACTATTTCTTATCTTTACTATTATTCTTTTATTGTATGCTCTGACATGTCCCATGAGTCTAAAGCAGCCGAGTCTCCTGTAGATAATCAAAATGATGAAATGGGAAGGGAAAAACCCCGTTGACTACCCGTCACCGAGAGATGATTGATGGAGATCGCTGTGACGGTGTATCAGTGTTAGTGGTAGGGTCCATTACTTGTCAACCCGTGGACTCAGGTAAAATAACGGTAAAGTAAGCGATACACACAAACACGTAGCTGAACAAAGCGATAAAGTAATTATTATTTGTTGATTGTTTTAGCTCAATAGTTGTTTACATTTTTATGTTTGTAAACTGCAACATGTTATAACCAGATAAAACCTTGCCTCGATGTAGAATAGCTTGTATTAATAATACTGTCGTAAATGATCAAGCTTGGCTATTTAATTATTCAATCACAGTGAAAACTGTTGCAGTGAAAACGACGAATGGAATGAAATTGGACACCTGTCGTGTCTAGCGCGTGCACTCGTCACTGTTGAAGTCTCGAACACGGATTCTAAAAAGAACAAGAAAAAGAGACACCCTTTAAGCAGATGCGAAATATAACACAGTACGCAGCTAGAATTAGAATGCGTAACACAAACTCGAAGGGACTTGTACATGCCCCTTCAAAGTTAAATGAGTCTTCTGTCCATATCTCAACAAAGTGTATTAATAATTTAAAAACAGACAAAAACCTTGCTCAATTATGTAGTTTATTATGTGCTATGACATAGAGGTCCAGGTGTGAGGCAATGTTTCTGTTATTGTGGGCAGGTAAACACCAGTGCCGGGAACAAACAGAATCCGATACAGGTGGTAATTGGTTGCAATTTCTTTTAAATTGTGCGTCATGTTAGATCATCATAATCATCAGAGAAATAAGTCCGACACAAAATTACGACAAATTGTTGGTTATGGACAGTTAAAAAAAACCGACTGCAGTAAATAAAAATCGTCCTTCAGATGTCACGTCCATCTCGGAGAGGGTAATTAAATCTTACATCATGCGATTCGTTTAACTGTGTAACACGCCAACCAATAACTGAGATATTCTGAAGTCGCCCTGCATCGTAAAGAAACATCCCTTTATGTCGCTGTTCTTTATTTCCTGTTAAATTATATCCTTGAGGAACAACAATCGTTTATGTGCTGGATGTTTTGCCAATTTTTGATATAATGAAGACTTGCATAACTCGTACACTTGACCTGAAATATACTATGTAGTGATGCTATCAGCATGCAGAGAAAGTCCGACAGAAGGAGAAATCGATTGAGAGACAGGTTGATAGATGTAGATAGAGAAGAAAAAAATCATAGCAAAAGTAGTAGTAACAGCAATAGTAGTAGTAGTATATAAAAGAAGTAGTAGTAGTAGTATATAAAAGTAATAGTAGTTCTTGTAGTAGAAGCAGTAGTAGTAGTTTGTTGTTATAGTAGAAGTTGTAGTAGAAGTAGTAGATGTTGTTGTTGAAGTATCATCTACACTCGCAGCAATGTATAAGTGTTGCTGATGGTGCTGGTTTAGTAGTGGTAGTAATATTATTAGTAGTGGAAGAACTAGTCGCAGTAGCAGTGGCGGTAGTAGCAGTAGGGGTAGTTCTAGTAGTAGTATTAGTAGTATTAGTAATAGTAGAAGTAGTCGTAGAATTAGTAGTGATAATGGACTAGTAGCAGAGCAGTAGTAATAGTAGTAGTCTTAATATTTGAAGAAGAAGAAGAAAAAGAAGACGAAGAAGAAGAAATAGTTGAAGAAAAAGAAGATAAACAAAAGATAGAAGAGGATGAGGAAGAGGAGGAAGCGGAAAGAAAATGATATTACTGCTACTGCTACTGCTACTACTACTATTACGATTAATGATAACCATAATGATGATTGTTGGATGTTAATGATATTGGTAATAATTACAATAATGACAAGAAAAAAGAAACTTATCCTGTCTAGTTTGATATCACTGAAATGGCTTGATTTCGTTTTTGTTTTAACAATTCCCGGCTTTGCCAATACTCTATTTTTCGCAAGTAACTAAACACTCGAAGTAGATTGAATTCTGAGCGTGCAGCTACCGCTTTGAGTAGAGTGGCGAATGGTTGGTGAACATAGAGAAGCGCGTCACTTGGGAGTGGGAGGCTGGACACTCACAATGTGACAGAAGTATGGACAAACCACTATCTGTGACTGTAGACCCGGCAGTTGAGGAGAGATCGACACTGTATAGGTATTCCTATGGGAATCCTGCATTCATTATTGATCCGTGCTCTGCTTGATACCTGCATAGGACAGCTTTTGGGCTAGCAGTCAGCAGGCTCCAATTTCAGTTTCCTGGTCTTGAACAAGCCATACCTACTGCATCAACCTTAACAGTAACAGGAAGATCCCCGTGTGTTTAGAGGAATAAACCGGTACACGTTGTTTAGTTCATGATCAGTGCCAAATGCGTAGATAATAATTATTGATATCTCAGGCGAATAAATTGAGAACTATCTTTAATATGCCAAAAGAAAAGCACACAGCTTTACCCGTAAGAGGCAGAGTGTAAATGTAAAATGTGTAATATTTCAATTATGATGAAAAAAGCTCAAAGAACAAATAACAATTATGAGATAACACAGGAAGCAAGTCGATGATTAATGGAAGAAAAATAAGTAATAAAATGGAGACATAAAGATGAGTATACTGGCCAAATATAAATTGGCAGTAGGTCATGAACGTATGGGGGAAAGGGGGTGGGGTGGGGTGGGGTGGGGGATACACTTTAAGATAATAATGGAAGGTCCATCCATAATTTTAGATGGGATTCTAAATCGATGTAACAATTTGCCGAGGGGGGCCTTACTCACTTACTCATTCGACAAGAAACAGTGCGTCTGTCTTAAAACATTGTAGACAAATTTTGAAATAAAAATGCGCTCTTGGGTTCTTATTTAAGTTTTTTTTTTTGGACAAAACGTGTCAAAATTCACATGTCACAACGATTTCTATTTTAATATCATGAGGTATGGTAGTGACAAGAACGTTACCTCACAATGTCAAATTCTTTTTCTATGTAAAACGAGAATCTGACTTTTAAAAACAAGCAGCGTGTGGTAAGATAAATCGATGCATACCGCAATGTTTCAGTGGGCCAGAGTAGTAGTAGTAGTAGGAGGAGGAGGAGTAGTCGTAATAGTAGTAGTAGTAGTAGTAGTAGTAGTAAAGGTAGTAGTAGTAGGAGGAGTGGTAGTACTCGTAGTAGATTTAGTAGTAGTAGTAGTAGTAGTGATAGTAGAAGTAGTAGTAGTAGAAGTAGTAGTAGTAGAAGTAGTAGTAGTAGTGGTGTTAGTAGTAGTAGTAGTAGAAGTAGCAGTAGCAATATTATTAGTATTGATATTAATAGTAGTAATAGTACAAGTAGTGGTAGTATTAGTAGTAGTAGTATTAGTATGATTTACACACAAACACACAGCTAGAAGGTAAGGTGAACACTTGTACAAGTCCTTATGAGATGGATGATACACAATTATATATACATTTACGTGGGAATGATCCAAGACATCAGACATCTATATCTTTCATGTTTATAAAAAAATGGAGCTTTCATCCCCTAAGACAAATTTGAAAGTGAAAAACAAAACTTTAAAATTTCATAGATGATAATCTTTTAAAGAAAAATTTGCGTCAACAATTCTCATTTGCACCAACTACTCATACATATTCATTACAATGTGTCAGCTGTTACTTCTGTCCTTTAATTTACATGAAAAAAATGACAACAGGCAGTGGAAATGTCTTCATAATAATTTGTTAGTCATACCTAAACAGAACAACAAAGAATTTACACATTATGATTGAGTTATTGGTGTGGAGGTAATTGCAGTCAGGTGTCTGAGGAAAGTTAAAAAAAAAAAAAAACCTGCAGAGGGAAGAAGGCTGGGTGGAGGATTCCTCGACAGTGGTCCAATCAAAGCTGTTCTTTTTCTAGCTGTGTATTTTGGTATAAACGGCAAATTTGTTTCCAAATTCGATTGCTTCAGAAAAAAGCCATTGTTTCAGTAATCAGACCGAACAGCTTTATTATGACGTCACAGCTTTCCAGCAATGTCTCTCAGTGCATCCTTCAACGACACATGACGGGTGAATAGAATAACCAATCAGTCCGAACAAACAGATATTTATATACGATCGAGTCGTAACGAAAGGAAATCACAGAGTCGAAGAAACACCAAAGATTGATACAAATCATAGTGATCGAACACACGGCGACTAGACTTGAAGAATGATGGCTTGGTCTCACGATGACTGCTGCAAAAGTCTTTTGTATAATTGCGAATTGAGAAAACGTGGGTAAGAATCTCGATGCATCAGTGTCCATATCTGAAGCTGAGCTTCGTCAAACGTGTTGGGAGTGGGCTCCACCATGTTCCTGTTGATGATTTCTCGGACACGAGAGTCTAAACTGACCTGAAAAGAGAAAATTCGCACAGAGTTAACGTCCAGGCCATTTTGAAAAAAAAAGCACAAACAATAAAATGATCAGCAATAGTTGGATATATTTCTAATTTCTAAAATTATAACAACTGGAAGAATTCTGGGGCGGGTTTTTTTTTGTAATACTAATCAAAGACGGATAACAGAAAAAAAGAGAAACGCAATGGTATTTGTAAGCAAGTAATATCCTCTTCACAGCAGAGTATTGAGACACACGCACACACACACACATACATACACACTCACACACACACACACTCACACACACACACATACATACACACTCACACACACACACACACACAGAGATAGAGAGCGGCAGAAACACACACACACACTGATATATATATAGATAGATAGATAGATAGATAGATAGA
>JAUEKZ010225610.1:8291-21746 GCA_031471865.1 Melibe leonina
CAAAATTACCCTTACCAAATGACCCTTACCAAATTACCCTTACCGAATGACCTTTACCGAATGACCCTTACCAAATAACCCTTACCAAATAACCCTTACCAAATAACCCTTACCGAATAACCCTTACCAAATTACCCTTACCAAATAACCCTTACCAAATAACTCTTACCAAATGACCCTTACCAAATAACCCTTACCAAATGACCCTTACCAAATAACCCTTACCAAATAACCCTTACCAAATAACCCTTACCAAATAACCCTTATAAAATTACCCTTACCAAATAACCCTTATAAAATTACCCTTACCAAATAACCCTTACAAAATTACCCTTACCAAATGACACTTGCCAAAAGACTATGTGTATATCTCCCTTTTTTTGGTTTACTTGTTTAACACAAATGTTTTGGGTTTTTTTTTTTGTTCTGAAGAAGGAGTTGTAGACCAACATGTTGACTGTCATTTTAATTATCTTTATTATGGTTGGGGGAAGTAGTTAGCGATTGACCAGCGTCCTACCCAGAGGGTGGCAACCATTATTATTAGTGTGCTTCACGCAACAGAAACCGGAATAAGCTCCGCCCGGCTCTATGGACTTACTTGTGAAATGTAATATTTGGTAATAAGGCCACACTTACAAACAGAATGGACAGAGCAGGACCTACAAAGGCCCAGATGGTGGACCGTTCAATGGACAACCAGCAGCTGAGGAATGAGATGAAGATATGGATAAACTCTGCTATCATAACCTTCAAGAAGAAAACGCCATACAATTCTAAATAAACGTAGATCTAAAAGAAGGCATTACACATTATGATGAATGATTGAATTAATTAAATTCCATTCAAAAACTAGATAGTTGCTATTATCAAATTGAACAAAGATGAGAATTATCCGAGTATATAATTTTTTTTTAAAGTTATCTTTATTTCTGTTGTGTGCAAGTTGTGTGTGTGTGTGTGCGTGTGTGGGGAAGGGTAGAGCAAGCGTGTGTGCACGTGTGTGTGTGTGTGTGTGTAGGCAGGGAAACAGGTGTGGACAATGGCAAGCATCGCGTCTCCATTATAAAATTATTATAGAATGTATGCGCTGGGTCAAAATATTCACAACAATGACCGCATTGTACAAACACACGATTGTGAGATGGTGTCATTAGATGAACACTACTCACGTGTGGTTATATTTATATCGATTTTTGCTTCTATTGTTTATTTTTTATATCAAACTTTTCCCCGCATTATAACGAATAGAAATTTATCCCTGGAAAATATCACTACGCAATCTGTTCTCGTGGGGTTTTTTTTAATCATGCGTATCTATCTAGTTAGACAAGTCTATCCACAGACAAGTAATCATTTAGAGCTTAACTGGTCCATTGAGCCGGAGCTTAACCAGGTTTCTATAGCGTGTGGTGCCGACAAATGACAATGGTTGCCATTCTCTGAATAGGACGCTGGGCTATCTCAGAGATTACTTTTCCCCAGCCCAAATTGTGGATTGGTGATTGGTGGTACCCATTTTACACCTGGTTGGGGTGAAGCAAAAATTGAAGTAAATTTCCTTGCTCAAGAGGGAAAAACCGAAGATCTGCTGGTAGGTAGGAATCGAACCAGGTGCACTTGGGTTGTGTGTTGCGTGACTACCAGATCGGTCACCGCCTCCAAAGACAGTTCTACATTCAATAAAAAAAACCAGACATGATCGGAAGTGCCATTGTCCTTTTATTCTATAGGATAAGGAAAAGGTTAACCTAAAATAACATATTCAAATGGAATCACGAGTTTTTAATCAATAGGCCTATATACCTATTATTTTGTGTGATATCATAGTCTAGACTGTATGCCTTGAGTAAAAAATACTCACAACAATGATCGCACGGTACTAACACACACAATTGTGTTATGGTGTTAGTGTGTGTGTGGATGTGAACACTACTCATGTTGTTGCGGGCGTGTCGTCATTATGACGTCAAACCCATGCAGTTCATAGTTGATATATCTAGCTTACCAAGCCACAATGTTTGAAAAAAGATTCTGAAGGTTAGAAAACATCCTTTTATCTCTGACCTCGTTATATGAGATTTGAACTTTAATAAAATAAGATATGATATGATAAGATAAGATAGATAACTTTATTGATCCCTCGAGGCTGAAATTATTTTACAATGTTACATACAGACATAGGGATGCGCCATAAAACAATCAAATGAATAGGCAAAAATAGATAATAAGCATAAATTATTCGATAAAAAATATAAAATAATTTATAACAAATAAAACAATGAATTTCATTAAGGCTTTGGGTGTAAAGTGTTCAAGATCGAAACTCATAACTCAGGTGTTTACCCCCCTTAAGAAGGTATCGATTGAACAACAGAATTGTCAAGACAGTCTGCTATTGAAAGAAATTGAGGGAGGGGGTGTGATATTTTATTTGAACAGTTTTTTTTTCTTATAAGAATTAGACTAGAGAGAAGAAAATGTGTTGACTTCCTAGAGTAAAGCTGTTATTTTCTCTTTTAATTTTTTTTCTTATCACATTTTTTTTAAAAACCCCACTGTGTTGGTTATTTCATATCGATTGTATGCGTTTGAAGTCATAATGACAATATGCCCGCAACCAAGTAATTAGTGTCCGCCTTTTCCCCCTGCACAGTTAATACCATGACACAATGAAGTGAGAGTTATTACAGTACGGTCATTGTCATTGTTGTGAATATTTTGACTCAGTCTGGACATAATACTTGATCAAGTAAGAGAGAGACGAAGAGATATTCTTTTTTTGTGTGTGATAACCTTTTTAATTTCATTTTAACATTTTTTGGGGGTATTATTATCATTACTATTTTCTTCTTTTTTTTTCTTCTTTGTTGAGGTTGCTGCTGCTATGACCATATTTATCTGAATAGTTTTCCTTCAAAATAATATTCTTATGATATCAGGGCATGGGACGCACTTACTTGGACACCAAAACGCTAAACCTTGTCATTGAAATTGTCCAAATTGTGCTTACTGGGATATAGAGTAATTTATTATTCCCAGGTAACTGGAAGGAATTTTGAGCAAAGAAAAAAATTTACACACACGCACATAATCACACACACACACACACACACACACACACACACACACACACACACATATATATATATATATATATATATAAATATATATATATATAATTATGTATGTATATAATATATACACACACATACATATATAAACATATATACACACACATACACAAACACGCACATACTAACACAGGTACTAACACACACACACAGACACACTCACACACTTACACAGACACTAACACACACGCACAGACACACGCATAGTGTTTTCAATGCGATGCTTGAACTGCAAGCCAAACATCCACCATCCAGTGCCTTGTGCAAAGTGTTTGCCCATTACGACACGTCCACGTCATTGGCACACGATGGAGGGCCCCTGCTCTATTTGCAGCCCTTTTCCTTTCCTTTCTTCTCTGTCCCATTGTTCGTGAACAGAATGTCATTTTTCTTCTTCTTTTTTTCTTCTTCTTCTTCTTCTTCTTCTTCTTCTTCTTCTTCTTTCGTTTGTTCGTTCGCTCTTTTTTTTCTTTCTTGTTCTTGTTCTTCTTCTTCCTCTTCTTTCTTTCTCTCTTCTTCTTCTTCCTCTTCTTCTTCTCCTCCTTTTTCTTCTTCTTCTTCTTTTTTCTTCTTTTTCTTTTCTTCTTTCTTTTTTTTATTCTTCATCTTCTTCTTCTCTTCTTCTTTTTCTTTCTTCTTTTTCTTCTTTCTTTCTTTCTTTGTTTCTTCTTCAGCTGCTGCTTTTTCTCCTCCATTTTGTTCTTCTCTCTTTCTTTTTCTTCTTCTTTCTTTCTTCTTTTTCCTCTTCTTTTTTATCTTCTTTTTTGTTTCTTTCTTTCTTCTTCTTTTTTCTTCTTCTTCTTCTTCTTCTTTCTTTCTCTGCTTCCTCTTCTTCTTCGTTCTTTTTTCCTTACTCTTTTTCTTCTTCTTTTTCTTTTTCTTCTTCTCCTTCTTCATCTTCTTCTTCTTTTTATCATTATTATCATTCTCCTTTTTCTTCTTCAGTGAGAAAAAACCCTGATGCTTGGTTTTGTTTCTTTGGTATTTTTGTGTGTGTGTTTGTTTTGATCTTTTGTTTCATGGCTTAATTGTCCTAATTTTCTAATCGGACAGGTATTGAATCTTATTTGCCATTTTGCTGTTTCAACATCGACTCAATGGTTTCCATCCTCCCACCCATGTAATCGCCTTATGAAATAATACTATCCGCCCTATGATTCGTCAATTGACTAGGTGGGTAGCATGACGACGATAATAAAATATTGTTACGACATCGTTATCAATAGAAATAGAAAGCCCAAAATATTATTGAGCTATTGGAAAATTTCAACAACACAATCGCAGAGACTGAAGACATAATTCGTTTTGTTGATTATTTGTAATCGGCGGTTGCTTTCTTTGAAGGGAGGGGGGGTTCATTATCTTTGGGGTTTGGGTTTTTTTTTGGGGGGTGGGGTTGGGGGTGGGGGGGGGATTAAAATTGGAGGGCAAGTTAATTCAAGCTGCTTTGGAACAATGAAAGTTTGGTGACATTTTCATATGGCAAACCCTCGACAAACCGTCCGCTGTGTGAGTTTTGCGTCTCAAATATTCGATTGTAATGGTTGACATAGTTAACTGTTAAATTGGTCAGAACAAACATTTTGGACAATAAAAATGGTGACAAATACGGTTATTGGATATTGAATTTTACCATTTGTTTACTCTTAGTTTCCCGCGTCATCATAATGATTCCCATGAAATGAGCAGCAAGACTGGAATTGAAATACAAACACAGCCCCATTCCCTTATGCGCACGTATTTTCACTGTCCTTTCAAGAGGAACTATTTTGGATACTGCTTTCGCCTTGATGTGTGAACTGAGGCTATTCGACCCTGTTATTTTTTTAGGACAGAAAATCTTCAATGTTAGGTCAAAGTTTACGTCATATCAAACAAAAAAACCGCCTGTGGGTTTTTGATTTTGTTTTTTGGGTTTTTTTTTCCCTTTTTTTCCCTTTTTTTTTTTACATATATCAAATTCTCACAAGAGTATCTCTCCATCTCTATATCTTAGCGTCCCGTAGGCCTAGTTTTAACCCTTTCACTGCTAATGCTACCAATATCCTCAAACCGTACCTGTTCTTATACCAGATAAATCAGATTTCAGTGAACTGAAATTGACATATGTCAGTTCACTGAAATCTGATTTATCTGGTATAAGGGCACGTACATTTTTAAGATTTTGCATATAACAGTTGGGCTTGAATCAGACCTCGCAGTGAAAGAGTTAAGATAGTAGTATGTAAACGTTTTCTAGAAAAAGAATGCCAAGACAAAACTGCTTTCATCCGTTTTCTCGGAAACTTATACATATTACAACCTTCTCTGCCTTTCATTCTACTATACAGTTTCCAGTAGCTCCTTTTTCGTAGTTGAAACAGTAGTATTCTTTTCCTTCTTCCGCTGCTATTATATCCAAAAACCATTGTCGACCATGAATTTTCTCAAATCAATAATCGTGAAAGAATCGGTAATATTATTAACATTCTTGTTTCAATGGCACCGAGAAATATGCAGGAATAGATTCAAACTAAAAAGGTCGAAACGAGGAGGTAGAAGAAGAAGAAGAGGAAGAAGAAGAAGAAGAAGAAGAAAAGTTTTCTATCAAAGTTGGTTTATTTATTGGACAAGAAGACTGGCCACACAAAAAAACATATAGTCAGCTATCTATCCATCCCTCCATCCCTCCATACACCTATCTATCTATCTATCTATCTATCTATCTATCTATCTATCTATCTCTCTATGAAAGATGAATGCATTGACCGACATAGATATCTTATCGTCCTCTTTCTCCTCCTCCTCCTCCTCCCCCTCCTTCCCTGGTACACCAAGTCGGTGAGAGGTGAATTAATTCACTTTCCTTGTTACAATCAATGTCATCATACGGCCAGTGTCGCCGTGGGCTGATC
The DNA here is from genome assembly GCA_031471865.1 of Melibe leonina. NCBI lineage: Eukaryota > Metazoa > Mollusca > Gastropoda > Nudibranchia > Dendronotidae > Melibe > Melibe leonina. Next base: position 14,320 of record JAUEKZ010225610.1, read on the forward strand.
GAATTGCTGCTTTAACGTTAACGTTACATATTCTACGATAAGGAGACGAAACAAACCGACGAGGCTCTTCACATTCACAATATTTTCCACACCTTTGCTCCGAAAGTCAATAGACTGCGTATATGTATGCGTTAAGGCAAAATACTTTGAATACTAATGTGATTTATAATCAAACCAGTTCCGTTTTGCCTCCTTCTTATATACCAAATAAATCAGATTTCAGTGAACTGACCTGTGCCAAAACCTGAAATGCATTTTCATGTAAAAATCATTCTCCCTCTTTTCGCACCGTTCAAAAACATTAGCTCACGTCATGCTCCACCTTCGTCCATCTACCCGCCATTTTGATCGCTTGTCTTCTCACGGATCAGTAATATGATATAGTGTTGTTTATCAATATTTTCGGGGTTTTTTTGTTTGGAGATGTCTATCCTGAAGAAGGCATTAGGCCAAAACGTTGACGTCATTTTACATAGTACTAACTTTTGGTCCGTGCCGTAGCCTTGCCAATCCACTGCTGCTGACACAGCGACCTCTAACATCGGAAAACCTGAGGAAAGAAATAGTCAAAACAACTTTCGGTCATCACCATGTTATAGACTGCATGCGTCTGACGTCATACTGCGCCGTCACTCACGTCGGACTCACGTACTCACCCCACCCGAAGCAAACGTAGTAGAACATTCTGGAGCTTTCAGTGGCGAACACCTGGACCACCTGAGTGTATAGATGAAGTCCTTCCACCAGCATCCACACAAACGTGGACATGTAGAAATAATGTAGGAGTACTGCCACACCTCGGCAGATTATCTGTGCCAAGAAGGAAAAGAGAAAAGGGGGATCAGTTGTATAATAATAGTCGGATGAGCAGTAAGCACTGGATATCAAAGGAAACTAGTCAAACTTGAAACAACTTGTAGTGCATGTACCAGACAAAGCCAAAGAAAGGAGAAAAAGGGGGAAAACAATTTTCCTAAGTGGGATCGAACAAAGGACCATGCCACGGCACTCATCGCCTGGCCGACAACACAAAACTGCGAGCCTATCAATCCGCTCAGATGACAGGGTCCAGGGTTCATCCTGTTCATGACACTTTTATGTTCTTCCATATTATATTTTGCTTCCATTGGCTTTGTCTCGTATCTGCAGTGCATTCTTTTGAAAGGGACCAGGTTGTTGAAGGGATTAGGATGAAGATACAATGAGAAATAATGCTGCGTTAGGACTACATGTTGGAAATAATTGAATGTGTTTGGAACGATAGATAGATAGATAGATAGATAGGTAGGTAGGTAGGTAGGTAGGTAGGTAGGTAGATATATAGATAGGTAGGTAGGTAGGTAGATATATAGGTAGGTAGGTAGGTAGGTAGGTAGATATATAGATAGGTAGGTAGGTAGGTAAGTAGGTAGATAGATATATAGATAGATAGACAGACAGACAGACAGACAGATAGATAGATAGATATATAGATAGATAGATAGATAGATAGATAGATGGACGGATGGTTGGATGGATGGATGGATGGATAGATAGATAGATGGGTATTTGAGTGAAAGAATGGATATATAGAGATATAGAAGGATTATTATTTTTTCAAAATATTTTTTCAAAATAATATTTCTTCACACCATTCATTATGATCCCATAGATCGTGAATGTCTAACCTTGTTTTTCACTGCCTGGATTCCCGCCAAAAAAATCAGCTGTGACAATAGTATGGCCACACACAGATTTCTATGGACGCACACTCTCTCCGAGTCTAGAGATCTGCCGGAATAAAGGGAGACAATCACATCCTCATAAAATAAGATAAGGTAAGATAAGATAATAACAATGGATGACATTTTTGAGCGCATTTCCACCAAAATGCTTGATGCACTTTTACAAATACAAATATTCTTTTTAAGATATGATACGATAACTTTCTTGATTCCTCAACTGGGAAATTATTTTACAATGTTACATACAAACACACGGATCCGGCCTAACACATGAAGCAATGAAATAAATAGACAAAAATGATAGATTGAATAACTTGCCAATGAATTTGAAAAACCAATTGTTCTTCCTGTTTTCAGCACCAATTTGAAGAGGAAAAAAACATAGAAAGTTTACCTATTTGAATTAATTTTTTTTTAAAATCATATTTTATTATTAAGTGCATGCGTTCGTTGGGTCAAAATACTCGCAACAATGACCGCACTGTACTAACACATACAATTGTGTTATGGTGTTAATGGGAGGGGAAACAAGAACACTACGCACTTGGCTGCGGCCATGTTGTAATTATGACGTCAAACGCATATTGTAATGTTGGTTGCAGTTCAAAGTCTTTCATCCTTTCCCACCGAGGTCGGGTTTTTACCCAACTGAAATATGAAAAATCTTAAAAATGTAAGCGTTCTTACACTAAATAAATCAGATTTAATTGAATTTAGGCTTTTGGCATATGTTAGTTCAATGAAATCTGATTTGTTTGGTATAAAAACAGGCAAGTCTTGAAGATTTTGGTGTCCTTAGCATTGAAAGGGTTAAACGTTCTTCTTACCTGATGCAGGAGAAGACAGAGATGGCGATGACCATGCTCACCACTGTCACTCCGCAGCCAATGTACGTGATGATGTCTAAAGCAAGGGCGTTCACTCTGTCTAACTGGATATGGAAGAAGTCAAAACATTTGCAGTGCAGTTGGAAGGGTTTTGTCCATTTATTGAGAGTTTTGGGGCGCTTTCAACTGCTAAGGTTAAGATTTGAAATATTGCCCTTTTTTGTCACATAACTGAAAAGACATGTTTAAAGCAGGGTTTTACCTGATCTGGCCTTACAAGCGAAATAGTCGTGAGAAACGCAAGCTTGAATCAGTCAAAAATCAAGTAAATGAGAACGTTTAAAATTATATTTCTCGTTGTTATTGCTGTTGTGTTGTTTTGCCCTGAATAATAATCGAGTTTGACTTTATTTTATCCAAGGCCAGGAGAGCTGATGGCTAATTTGATTAGCTCCCAGTGTCGTGCTGCCGACCAGGCGATAGGTGCCGTGGCAGGATCGCGGGTTAGATCTCGCTTATGACACTTTTCTGTTGATTTTTTAAATATGGTTCTGCTTTCTTTGGCAGTGGCTTGTACATGCACTGCATATTATTTAAAGTTTGTCTTATTTCTAGCTACGCATCTCCCCCCCCCCCCTCCCCCCGCTTGCCCGGCCTTCCTTCCCGTACCTTCAGCTGTGACACGGACATAATGACGGCAAAACTGGTGGTGTGGTTACATCTGCATTCCACTGGACATCTCTTGGTGGCAGAACGGAAGGTAGTCCTGTTGCCTTCGTGGTCCCAGGGATTGACAAATTGTGTGCATGGAAGATAGTGTAAGATGAGATAGGATAAAATATAATAAGATACGATGAGATGAGATTATAGATCAGAGATGACAGATCGAATAAGATAAGGCAAAACAAGCTGTATTTTTTTCAGCAAATATTGTAAACTATGCGTTTGTTACACATTAAGTCCTACCCCAGTGACCATCGCCAGACAGTGGTGGTAGATGGTGTCAAACTCTGAAGATAACTACTAAATACGGAGTACCACAAGGGTCTGTACTCGGGCATGTTTTATTTAGATTATACATGTATCCCCTTGGTGATGTTATATCACTCATACGCTGATGATACTCAAATCTACAAATCTACTGAAATCCAAAAATTAAATCTATAATTGAATGTTATGAACGTTGCTTTATTGAAATAAAATCATGGATGAACGTGAATGGGGTAAAACTGATATGAAAAAAATCCTATTTTAATAGTTAGATCAGCTATGTTCGATAACGTAAAATGTAAAAATATTAATTTTGAGGGAATTTAAATTTCGTTTCAGGAATGTAAAGAACCTTGAAGCATATATAGACAATACACTCACATTCAGCATAATAGCATTGATATAAATAGTAGTGATGATGATCATGAACATATCATTTAACCCTTTCTCAAGACTTGCCACTTCTTATACCAGACAAATCATATTTCAGTGAACAGAATTTCGGGCTTTTGGCATATTATGTCAGTTCACTGAAATATGATTTGTCTCGTATAAGAACACTTACATTTTCAAGATATTACATATTTCAGTTGGGTTAGAATCAGACATAGTTTTGAAAGGGTTAAAATATCATACCAGGGTGTTGAATACGTGCATCTCTACAGGCGACAGTCTCACATCCGTAGGTGCTCCAGCTGGACACACTAAATGATGACGGGGTGGGGCGGAGTCGTAGGTATAATATAGACTGTGTACGTTTAGTCAAAATGCTCACTATAACGAGCGCACTATACTAACACACACACACACACACAACTTTGTTATGGCTTTATTGGGAAGGGGGGGGTGTGAACACTACTCATGTAGAGGTCATGTTGTCATTATGACGTCAAACGCTTATAGTCTGTAATAGGAAAACATGGCTGAGATCTCTTTCAGGGGCGTAAATTTTTTTCCGGCCCACTGTCAACCCAGCCCAGCAGTAAAATGAGTACCTGGCCCTAACAAGACACCAAACACTCCAAAATGTGTCTGTTCTTATACCAGATAAATAAGATTTCAGTGGACTGCCAAAAGCCTGAAATTCAGGCGTACATTTGGATGATTTTGGACCTTTCAGTTTCAAACCTCGCTGTGAGCGGGTTAACATCGATTTGATCTTAAAAGACAGAGATCTTTCCAGCCTTTCATGCGTATACAAAACCCCTTGCCTTTCCAAATATTTCCAACTTGACATTATACGCGGGCTGAATAAAGAAAGTAAGTAAGAAACAAATACAAAAAAGACTCCGTCAACGACTCCACAGATCTATAGATAAGTTCTAGATAAGTGCTGAGTCCTTTTATTATTCCCATTTTTTCTGTTTTCTTGTTTCACATACTTGTTTGTCTTTTGTTTTGCGAAAGGCCTTAGGGCCAAATCGTTGGCTGTAATCTCTCTTGTCTGTTTCTTACTCGTCTGCTTTAACATTCACCTTTTTCTCATTTCATCACAGGCTAAGCAGTCCATCTTAATAGTGACAATATTGGAATGCCATAAACTATTACAGATTTTGTAACTCTTACTATTATATTGTTTAAAATCACTCACTTTTTATCCAACATTCGAAACGCACAAATCGGTCCATCTGCCTGGAATAGAAATAGGGAAAAAAAGATAAAGGAAATTCTTAATCATAATGTAATGAAAGATTTGTTAATTTTTATGTGTTGAGGTGGTGCTTTTTCTTTTCTTCCCCTCCTCATACTGCATCGTGCAGCGTCGGGAACGAGCTCTATAGACTTTATGCGTCGAGGCAAAATACTCACAACAATGAATAGCCGCACTGTACAAAACACACAGAATTGTGTTATGGTTTTATTGGGATGGGGGGGGGGGGGTGAGCAAAACTCACTTGGTTGCGGGCATGTTATCATCATGACGTCAAACGCATAGTCTATAGAAATGCACTTTATAATTATTATTATCATTATCATTATTGTTATTTTCATCATTATAATTATTATCATCATTAGTATTATTATTATCAATATTATTATTATTATCAATATCATTTTTTATCAATATTATTATCATTATTATTATTGATATCATTATTATTACTACTATCATCATGATTATTATTATCATTGATATTATTATTACTACTAATATTATTATCATTATTATTATCATTATTATTCTTTAGTGTGATACGTCCTTGCATCAAAACAGAACTCATCACATAAACTAATGACCATCGGTAAAATTTTAACACCCAACCAGCCAAATGCCTTGGTTGTTAATAAATGTGGTACAGGTATTATTATAAAAGTAAAGGTGGGAGAGGAGAGGGGAGAGGGAGAACTGGCTTAACCCTCTTAATGCTAAGAGTGTTTTTCAAATTACTAACTAGTCTATATACATCAAAATCTTCAATCCTTACTAGTTCTCAAAGCCGATAAATCAAATTTCTGTGTACTGACATTTGCCCTGTCGATTCACTAAAATCTGATTTATCCGGTATAAGAACATGTAAATTTCGAACATTTTGCATTTTCTGTTTGATTAGAATCAGACCCCGCTGTGAAAGTGTTAAAGTTATTTGCAGTGAGGAAAACTTCGTTCAGTTGCATCACAGACGACATTTTTTGTTACTGTTACCTCATCAATATAATACGTAGGTGGCCGAACTGCTTGCAAGGAAGCATAAAACCCAGGAGCAGCTGGTTCGATTACTACAATAGTTGTTCCTTGGGCTAGGCAATTTACTCTAATGGCCTCACTCCACCCAAGTGTAAAATGGATGCCAATCCTCCGTTTTGGTTGGGGAAAGTAATCTGAGATAGACCAGCGTCCTATCTAGAGGGTTGAAACCTTTGTCATACTGACTTACTGACCTAATCTATTCACAAAGATAATTTATGCCAATCACGTGACAGTAGACTAAGCTTGTTCCTGTTCTGCACACGGTGACCATCAATCCCACTCCTAGATATTCCAGATGTAAATCTTCTTACTGATTTCACGTATTTGATTATTGTAAGGAGGGATGGTCGCTATTGAATCGCACTGCTTGTTAAATCAGTATCGGCTGACTTTTGGACGTATATCTGTGTTAAATGGCTGATTTCTCATTTTAATGGACTTTTAATCACGCTCTCTTTTCATCTGATACCCACTATTGTGACACAAATTTCCCTCTCTTTTTATCTTTTTTGTGCTTCGGCGATCCCTTCTCGTCAGTGAGGTGGTGTAAGATACTTATTACACCCTGTATTGGATGGCATGTTAGTCACGCGATCCAACATTTTCCTTCTCATCCAGTCAGATAAGAGTGAACAAACGACTTGTTAATTAATCCTACAAAATCCTATTAAAACCTAATCTCAAAGCTTTGCTTCAAATGATGCAATAGTTCTGGCTAAAATGAAAAAAGATATAACCCGCTGACCCCAAACTGTAGAAGTAGATAAAAAAAAAGTAGAGTAGGTCCTTCAGAGCCTAATGGCCCCTGGAGCCGGATTTTATCCCGGTTTCTGTTGCGTGTAGCAGACAAATGACAATGGTTGCCTCTCTTTTGGGGTAGAATACTGGTCTACTGTCATAGATTACTTTCCCCAACCCAAACTGTGGATTGATAGCCTATTTACACCTGGGTTTGGTGAGGCAATTTGATTTAAATTCCTTGCCCAGGGAAAAACCGAAGTGTTACTGGTAAGAATCAAACTCATGCCCCGGGGTTCTGTACTGCGTCACTACCAGTTTGGCCAGCACACCTCCAGTTTCAGAAGAAAAGATGATTTATTCAGAAAACAAAGGTGACTACAGATAGATAGATAGATAGATAGATATAAAGATAGATAGATAGATAGATAGATAGATAGATAGATAGATAGATAGATA
>JAUEKZ010225721.1:0-21738 GCA_031471865.1 Melibe leonina
ATGTATGTATGTATGTATGTATGTATGTATGTATGTATGTATGTATGTATGTATGTATATATGTATGTATGTATATGTCTGTGCATTAATATAATGCTGGCGATGTTTTCATCATAAAATGAAATCACTGTGTAAGCGTTGGACCGACCGATTGCACAATCCCGAGCAACGACTTTCTCCCGATATTGTTTGTATTATGAACAGTGGAGCCCCATGGATGTCAGCATGCTTGATATTATCAAGAAAAATGATAAAAAAAGACAAACTGCTCTATATTTGTTGTACACAGTGATAATGTCATTGAGGTGTATGAAATATTACAATGATAAGAATAAGAAATAAATTCTGTCATTGACATAGAATTCTATCACAGAAAACAAAGTAAATGTTTACAACAATATCCACCATATTACCAAACTGCCATCTTTAATAATTGCAACTATAGGCAAATTGAGTCCCACGCCCTTCAAGTTTAGCATTTTCTCGTGTACGCTCGTCGACGTTGGGGTTACCATGCCTTCTATATATACCATTTTTGTTACTGACTACATGGAACATCATTATTCTTAATATATATAATTTTTTCAAGTGGTATTGTTATGAATATAATTAGCTAGGTTCTCACTATTGTTACAACATTCGTGTCAGAATCGCTATTGGAAAAGATAATAGAAGTAAATGATCAGAAGTGGAGGTAATAGTTATTAAAACAGCATTATATTTACAATAGCTTTGAAATCATCGGTATGCCAGAGTCCATTTTCCCCACATGATCAGCGTTTCAAAAGATCACACGTTTGTAATACGAGAATACGATCTACATCTACCTATTTCATATAGATCTATGGTCACGGTCTCGTAACCCTTTGTAATCGTTATAAAAATCCTTGATTATTGAAGGAATCGTAGTTGAAGTACTTCGTTTTGGAGGTATCCAAAAGATTACGTATAGGGAGTAGTTTAACTGCAAAAATGACGAGATAACATTTTATAATCTTTATATTTTTTTATTTGGTTTAATTGGAACTAATTGCCAGTATCTTTTTTTCACCTAATATTCCTTTACCTACGAATTCTCGAGTATACGCATAGTAATAATTTTATCTCTTTTTCAAGGGACATTACTGCAGATGAATTTCTTTTTTCGTCACACTAATCAATCACACCAACCTAACCGAGGAACACACCACCACCACACCACAAGAATTGGAAAAAAACATTTCTTAGAAGTTCTGTCTCACCGATAACCAAATAGATATATATTCCTTTAGAGAATAATGGCTATACGTGCACAGTTTGAAGGAAACAATGAAGTAGGAGTGTTTGCTAAATTAACAAATAATTATTGCCTCGTTGGAATCGGTGGTTCTGAAAATTTCTACAGGTAAGAAGATAAAGATAAGGCTCACTATTCTCAAACTCAATTCTAGTAGAGTCTAATGTTGGATATAGACCTAGATATCTTTCTTAACCCTTGTCCTGCTCCCTACACACTCTAGTTATCACACTACTTGTCATACGGGGACCAGATTTTGCTTGCAGAGCAGGTCTGGAGGGGTGGGTGCAGTTTGAATTCGTTACATCTGAAAATACATTCTCTGTACACACCAAATGTATAGATTAGTCTTTAAGATAAAGGAAAACAAAAATTTACTAGAATGGACAAAAATAATCAGCCAATGGATTCCACACTTTCAAAGTGAAGGGTAATTTTTTAAAATTACTGCTCACTGAAAAGAGACTTTTTATTAACCCCTGAAGAACGAGTGCGGCGCCAGAAGTGATCATCGCGATAAGGTGCAGCTGTCCACTCATGCATTGTCTTATCAGCGTCCATTGCCGATGGGTTTTTTACAGTTGTAAACAATATGCATATTTTACACAATTTTCTGACGTTCTCAGCCATATTTCATATTAAAAAATGGATATGATAAGCTTACGTGTTTAGTACTCACCATCTAACTGTTTGGTCTAACCACACGGGCATGCGTTAGTAATGAGTTCAAGTAGTATTACTTAAATAGAAAATGGATGGGTATTTTCAGGGGAAAATGCTCCGCTCCCGCTACGCAATTTCGCCAATGTTTCTGTCGTTTAAATTTGAAAAACAATGTGTCAATGATGCTTCTAAATTTCAGTTTTTTTACTAATTATACGGATGTGATTTCATTGCTTTCAGTGTATTTGAAGGAGAGTTAGCAGACACCATACCGGTTGTCCATGCTAGCATTGCTGGTTGCAGAATTATTGGCAGAATGTGTGTAGGTAAGTATCTTTTCTTAATTTGTCCAAAAAGTAAACACTTTTTAGCACTCTACACTTCAGCTTTGTTAAAGATACTCAAAGATTGTAAACTTGAATTGCTTTTTCTATAAAGTGTCTTGAACTTGAAACATTTGAGTCTCTCTTCAGTCAGTAGAGGTTAGGTCCCTTGATTTAGTACTATTGTTAGCTCCAGGTATGAATGATGACTGAACTTGTATTCATCACTGAGGTGAAAACAATGCTGGCAGTGAATGGACTGATTTGACAGAAAATGAATTATATTAAAGATATGTTTTTTAAATAAAAAATTTGACCCAAATGAAAATACAATGCCCGTTTTAAGTTATGGGTACAGGGCAAATTTCATATTTTTTTGTAATGTAGTTTTTGAGAATACTGCTCGCAAAATTTCCCTTAGCTCCATTAGTATGTAAGATAACAAAGACAAAATGACATACCCTAGTTGATATTTTGGCCTATAGAAGGCGCTCTGCAGGACAAACAAATATCACATTATTAAGACAAAGAAAGTTAATTATCCCTGGTCTGTGACTCAATCCATAAATGAAAGTAAGAAGAAATATAGAGTATGGTGGGAATAGTAAAACCATTTCCGTGGCAAATGACATGTGAATTGAAAGTTGAGTAATCATGTTGCAACACTAAATAACTTAACCCATTACAACCTAAGGTCATCCCTTCCAAAAAAAACTCTTCAACTACTAAGCAGAGTCAAGATGGAAACCATGAAAATTAATTCTGGTTGTACTTTTCACAATACGGCTAAAATGAAAATACCATCAGGTTCACGATTGGTTCAGCTTTACATGTGCTTGTAGTGAGCATTGAGGAACTTAAAAAAAATATTGATATACTCCACTTATTATACTGCCAAGTTTGGGGAAAGCATAAAGTAGGCAGTATAATGAGATAACAAAAATACCACATATTGTGGTGTAGGGCGATATGTTAAAAATAGGTATAATAATGGACAAAAATCCAACTCTTCCATGATGAAAAATGCAGATAATTTTCGTTTCTCCTTTAATTTTCACAAATTTGGTATATTATTGTTTTTGTTGACAATATATTATAACATTTCAGGGAATCGCCATGGCCTTATTGTGCCAAACACAACCACAGACCAAGAGCTTCAACACATAAGAAATTCATTGCCAGATGGTGTTAAGATCTATAGAGCTGAAGAAAAATTGTCGGCACTTGGAAACGTCATTGCTTGTAATGACTATGTTGCTCTAGTCCATCCAGACCTTGATCGGGTAATTGAAAGAAGGATATTTTTTTAATCATCGTTTTAATGTGTGACAATGAATATTTTTCAGTCTAATGAATAATATTTGATTCATTCTGTTAAACCCTCTATACATTGAATACCTCAGGTTTTTGTTATTTATTCATGGTAAAACCGTGTGTAAAGGCCATAACTGTCAGTAAAAGATAGTCAAATTTCATTACAAAATAAAATATTATAAAATTGTTAGTTAAGGAACACCAATGAAAACTTCATATTTTTTTTACATTTTATAGCAAAGGTTTTTCTGGCATTGTATTTTTCTTCCTGGAATCTATAACTATTATTATGTTTGATATACTCAAATCTTATTATATATACTGCTAAATGTAGGGAAAAGATAAAGTTGGCAGTATAAGTACAATGAAATTGCAATGTGTTCTGAGGTTGTGTGGTGTATTGAAACAACTTTTCTAGTGGGCCACAGGGAGGGCCTTGAACTAGTAAAGTGAGCAAAGCTTTTAGCCTTGAGAGGTGTTTCATTTTGTTGGCTTAGTTTAGGTAAGGCAGCAGCAGAATTTTAGGTTGGCAGTACAAAGTGTAATTTCGCTATTTAAGTCATAAGTGTTGTTGAGATAAGTAAGGTAAAATTTTAGGTTGGCTGTATAACAAGGATAGTCACATAATGCAGTGCATATCTTTTTTTTTCCATTTGCTGCAATTTTTTTTACATCATTTTATTTTATTTTCATAACTATTCAACTATAGGGCTTTGAAAACTACAATTTTGTTAACATCATTTTATTTTATTTTCATAACTATTCAACTATAGGGCTTTGAAAACTACTGTTATGGTATACATCAGTATTAGTAAAAAAAAAAATACAAACAGTTATTGGACTGCTTTGGTTTTATCATGGTGACTTGCAGTCTAGTTATTTGTATTTCTTTTCACAGGAAACAGAAGACCTTTTGGTGGACACTCTCAATGTTGAAGTATTTAGACATACAGTGGCTAACAATGTTTTAGTTGGAAGCTATGCAATATTCAGTAATCAAGGAGGCATGGTAAGTACATAAGGAACCTGATTAAGTGCACCATCGTTATGTACGTACATGCTCCTACACCTAGCAGTCTGGTGGGTGTGGGTGATCAATACCATAGCCCTGATGGTATATATTATGTAAATAAAACTGCTTCTGTGATTACTTATAACACTAGTACCTCATGCCATTTAACCCTTTCGCTACTGACGACACCAAAATCGTCCTGATTTGCCTGTTCTTATACCAGATAAATCGATTCCAGTGAATTTCACTGAATTTCAGGCTTTTGCCATATTTCCTTTCACTGAAATCTGATTTATCTGGTATAAAAACACGCATATTTTCAAGATTTAGCAATTTCAGTTGGGTAAGACTCAGAGCTCGCAGTGAAAGGGTTAACAACAAAAAACCCCCCAAAAAACTGCATCCAAATGCCTTTTGTTATGTTATGATACACCACTACTACTACTACACACTTATCACAATACACAGGGTACTTGTGTGCAAAGAATCTATGCATTAAAGTACACACAATGGCGAGAAATTGTATAATTCAGTTCATGATATTGCACACCTTCTTCTCTCTCTTTCTTGTAACAAATAAACCCATACTTTTTTTTCCTAGCACACAGCGTGCCTTATTACTCAGTGATGATAATCTTCTTCCAAAAGGAGGAATTTCTCCTTTTTAACGACATTTTCTCCTGTTTTCCTCTTATTTGTTTCTTTTGTTCTTCTTTTTTTGTCTCTATAAATCTGGCTATTTTCCTCCTTTTTGGTCTTTTTGTGTTATCATCACTGATTACTAATTAGGGATATATATAGTAGTTCAGTAGGTAAGAACAATGTCATTAATATTAATTGATAATGATGTTATCAATGGGTTTATTTGATATTGTCTTTCTCAAAATTTGATTTATAAATTTTTTGATTTTTTTACGTTGGATGACTAAGACTAAATTATATCTATAGAGCTGCCATGACCTGTTAATCATTGCTTTTTCATATTTGAATGTGGCGATCATTATTTGATCCTCTCTATTGTTTCAGGTTCCCCCAAAGACATCTGTTGAAGACCTTGATGAACTTTCTTCCCTTCTTCAAGTCCCACTTGTGGTAATCTTATTATATTGTCTCTCTTTCAATATTACCACCAAGCGCTTCCCTGTGCACTCTCTTTCTTCGGTAGACGGTTAATTTTAGAAAATCTTTTGAACCTATTCAAGAACTATTTTTAAAGCAGTTTGTGAAGTTTTTTAATATTAATATTAGTCAAATTAATCTATACAAATTTATATATTTTTTCAGATGCAATTAAAGCTATTCTGTTTTGTTGAAAATGTTGTGTAGCTTCAATATCTTGATTGTTTTATTGAGAATTTACACTGAGGCAAGAGAGAATTTTAATGTGCCTCATTTGAATTAAAGGGCTTTTAAAATTAGCCCTTAATAGTTTTTTTTAATCATATTCTTGTTATATTGTTTTGTTGTGTCTGTCCTGAAGGCCTTAGGCCGAAACATTGTTGTTGTCATTTTGTCTTTGTCCTTCTCATGCCTGATATATTTAACCCCATTTTTTCCCATTTGTCGTCAGGCTGGCACTGTCAACAGAGGCAGCGATGTGTTGGCTTCTGGAATGGTCGCGAATGACTGGATGGTGGTGTGTGGGCATGACACCACCTCAACGGAAGTGTCTGTCCTGGAAAGTGTGTTCAAACTCAATGATCAAGAGCCATCACAGATTCAGACAAAGATGAGGGACTCATTAGTTGACACGTAAGTATATTTTGCTGTCAGTTTTTAAAATAGATAATGTTTCTTACAAATATACACTCAAAATGCCTTTATACTGCCATTCTCATCTACCACCAATTTACCACTATATAAAGACATTAAAAACTTTGTTATACTGCTATCCACCAATTACTGAGCTGTAATAAATTTTTTTGATTGTTAGTTTCTTATTATGTGTGGGTAAATGATCTGGACAACCTCATGTCTTAATTGATGTTTTAAGTGGCAACAGCGGTTTAAAATCTTTTATGTGGCTATTGATACTCCTCACAAAATTTCAAATTACGACTTAATTTTGATTTTAAAGTTGTGGTAAATTCATCTATTTTATTTTAGGTATCTTTTTTTTTTTTAATTTTCAATGAAAAATGATTTTGTATTTCTTTCCTGCTTAAATAATCATTTGGATTTTTGTTTCTATTTTCAGACTCACATAAGCAAAACATGATCATCATCAGCAGAGAAGAGAAATGTTTATTATTCAGGAAAAAGAAGTGTTTTTAGATGATGAAATTTATCATTATTCTAACACATTCTACAATTAATGGAATCAACTAACATCCAAGACTACAGAGACAAGACTGAAGAGACTGGACTCTTTTTTACATTGCATTTAACTGTTTTTGGTACTGATGACTTGTCATGTGTGTGTGTGTGGTTGTGAGGTGCTTCTGTTTTTTCTCTTTTGGCTTTACTAATCATCTTCGAATCATTAACCCATCTGATTTGGGTTTTTTTTAGAAGTCATTTGATAAATGCACTAAGCTGATGAAAGAATTTTTTTAGATCAGAGCTTTATTCAGCATGACAAAAAAGATACAAAATCTGTGCTAGCTTCTTTTTTTAGGAAATACCTGTTATATAGAACTGTGATTATAGTATGATTTCTTCTGTTGACCTTTGTTTCTTTTCTTAAAAATAAAATAAAATTGTACTCATTTGAAATTATCACATTCACTCTTACTGCGACTGCAACCAATGTTATGAACCAGGTAATAAATATGAATTGAAAATCTTCCCTGTTGTTGCTACTGAGATTTTTTGTTTTGTTCTGACTTCTCTTATTTTGTCGTATTTTGTCTACATACTATATATATCAATCTCAATCATGCATTGTGGGACACAACATGCTGTTGCGCAATTTTCCACACACCCAATTGGAACAGTAGGTCTTGCTCCATGTCAAATCTAATGTCATCTAATTACTATCCATGGGCAATTTGAGTCTTTTTCTCTCTGTCTGGTGAAATCGTGGACTCTTTTTTACATTGCGTTTAACTGTTTTGGTACTGATGACTTGTCATGTGTGTGTGTGTGGTTGTGAGGTGCTTCTGTTTTTTCTCTTTTGGCTTTACTAATCATCTTCCTCTTCTATTTCTTTGCAGCAGTCTCTTCAGTGCTCCCTAAACAAGCTTACACACACAGCTGTTTTAGTTTTAGCTCAGTATTGGCCCTGCCTGTTGTTTCCCAAAGACTTATTTATTTTAGAGACTTTTTTCCCTTTCAAATTATATCTCAGTGAAATGTCCCTGGAAGGAAGGCTCCAAGTTTGGCTGTTCTGTTAAGCCTAATATCATCTTACTTACCCTTGGGCGCTGATATGACCTCAGTACGTGGTGTAATGAAAGCGCCTTAAATTTTAAGTTTAAAAAACTAGTAGTTGTACATTGTCACTCTTAACACCATTGCTTACTATCTTGGTGAGCATATCTATCTTTCTATCTATCTATTTTATATGTATCTACCCACCTTACTGTCTAAATATCTATCTATTGATCAATCTATCTGTCTGTTTGCCAGTCCTATCTTTATATATCTTTATATATCTATTTGATCTGTCTATCTTTCTTTTGTTTGTTTGTTTATTAGGAGTTTAAGGGCACTTGCAACTGCTATGGTTATATATAAGCGCCAAAAGGAAAGTAAGAGGATAGGCTAGAGAAAAGAACAGCCAGACTCTAACCCTGCCAGGGACGTTTAATAGCAATAGAGAGATGATTTGCTATGAAAAAAATATCTCTCAAAAAACGTCACAGAGATGTGATTTACATGTACTGGGGAAAAAAATCACCTCTTTACAATCACAAAGCAGGACACAAACAGTAACAGATGATGGCTACCACCCATATCATGCACTATGGTCCAGGGAGACCCAGGATATTCTACCGTCATTTGTGAACAAAAGTACTCAGTCCTTCAAGATAGCAAGTGACCCTGTAGTTAGTACCATTGTGTAAAACATGGGGGATGACCATAAGTTTGTTGGGACAACAAGCTGTGTGTGTGTGTATGCTTGTTAAGGAAGCACTGGAGAGTGCTGGAAAAAGTAAGATGATAGGTAAAGCCTAAAGATAAGAAACAGAAGTAGCACCCACCAGAGGCGCCCGTCAACCTCCCGCTATCTTTCTTTTGATCAATCGATCTAGCTATTTGAGAGGCATTGTGCCTGTGTAGTTGGGAAATCTCCATGAAATTGTGTCCTTAACCTTCTGGGAAATCAGGTGATGACAAGGCGCTACTATTGCAGCCCTCTATTGCCGTATATCCAACACTTTCCCTTACATATGTGAGCTTCTTACAGACAGCAAGAATTACTGTGTCCATAATGATCATATGGCTGTGATTGAATCTGAATTTGTATTATACTGTATCTGATAGATATAAACCTGGAGTGCATAATGTGTATACACACAAACCTGGTTAATAAACCACCACCCGATATACTGCCATTCTCACATACTGTCCGCTTTTTACGGTGGAATGGATTGGCAACTATATGAAAACACTAAAACCTTGTTATACCACCACCCGCCAACAGCTGAATTGGAACATTCATGACTTACACTTACATAATGTAATTAATTCTCATTAAACCGCCAGCATAAAAATTTGTCACAACCATAGCAAAGCTTAACCAGATGAAACACTCGCTTATTAACAATTCATTCCCTCTGCAGCTGTAAGTTGAATACACTTCCTATATAGACCTGTTAACAGTGATTGCTTTCATCTTTCTTAGCGTATCAGTATCGCCCTGCCCACTAAACATAGTATTTTCATTGTAGCCCCATTTTGTTATACTCCCAACTTTATGCTTTCCCCAGACTTGGCAGTATAGCGAGGTTTGAGTTAACAATGTATATACAACTATCTATAGAGCAAAACTTAGCCACACATGCATTTTTGTGGGCAATGTATGCTTTTATGCTGTGTGTACAATTTATCATGTCCAGAAAAAGAGAATTTATAGAAAAAACTATCTTGTAATAAGATATATTACTTGACAAAACAAAAGAAGAATCTTCTTCAACACGTTTAAATGAGGTAAAAGGGCCAATTTATTAAATCATTTAACATTAGTTTTGTGTCATCCGCGTGTTCACTTTGGTATTCAAGCTAGCAGTGAACATGGACATAAAATGGAAAGAGGAGGGAAAATGTTTTAAACAAATGAAGGCAGATGGACAATAGTGGATCAGGAGAAATGTGAAAATTTCACATATAGATATGAATATTGGGATGTGAAGTTAAGGAGCAAAAGAGTGGAGGAGGAGGAGGAGGGGTAAGGGAAGAGTGTATGGGAGACAGAGACAAACCCAGGAACTAAATTCACACACAATTCAAAGCAGTACTTTTCATTTCATGTAAAGAAAAACAAAATAAAAAAAAAAGAGTACGGAAACAAACGAACCAAATACTAAAGAGTTGCGGTAATGGTGAGAGCTGGATTTGAAAAAAACATAATGAATCAATAAATAAATAAATAGCAGACAAAATGATACTAGGAGAATCGATTATGTACAGGTGACTTGGAAGGGGAAAAGTGATTGATAAAAGTAAAGTGCTGAAATAAGGAGAGGGGGGTAATTATCTAATTTGTACACAATGTACATTCAACTATTGAATTGAACACAAGACATTTTATTTAAATCAAAGTGTGAGTGAGAATTGCAATGAGTAAAAATGGATAAAACACTTGATCACTTTTCTCAAATTGTAAGAGGTTTTGAAGGAAAAAATCTAGCTTTCTTCAGAAAATCTGGCTTTCTTCAAGTACAAATGAAATGGACATTTAAAATCACTTTAGTCACATGATCCAGAGATATTTCAACGCCAGATGCTCAGTAGTCCATGTACACAAAATACACCATTTCTACTCGACACTTTTTACACTTTCACTTTCAATCTTTAAGCATTGTCAAGACTGAATAGTCATATTATTCATTTTCAATTACTTTCTTAATTATTTTCTTTGGCACGTAATGGGTGACTAATTTTCACTAACATATTATAAAATGCTGCTAGATATTTCTATATCCAAATAAGTCAACATGATATAATTTCATTTCTTTTCAATCAATTTTCTAAAAAAACTGACCACTTTATGTGAATAAATCTTTGTATGAGCCATGTCCATTTTGAGTTCAACCATTATTTTCTGAAGTGACATAAGTTGACTGCATACTTGAAGAAAGGATATGAAATAAAGAGAAAACTTGCCCAACTCACTATGTGAATAATTATTATTTTTATTTTGTACTAGCTAGTAGTCAGCATGAGTGTAGGCTGATCAATATATTTGATTGAAGCGGATGACTTACTTCATTTTTTATTGTCCCAATGTTAGGAGACCCCACTGATACATTCTTGGACCAAAACTAAAATCATCTTCATTTTTTTGTCAGTAATTTACGAAAACTATTTGCTCATTCATATCAGAATTGTTAAAAAAAAAAAAGACTTTGTTGTCACAAGGAATATGCTTCAATTCCTGTCATTTAATCCAATCATATAATAACTGATGATATTATTTGTCTGGGAAGTTCAGGCTGAAATCACAGGTAAGTTTATATGAAATAAAAATAAGAAAGAAAAGTTTAAATCAATCACATAGTCAAATATACTAGGTACAAAGGTTTGGTAGTATTTTCATAGTTCATTCTCAAAAGTCAAACACAAAATTTGATGGAGACACCATTTGATAAGAATAACAAGTCACGCAATCATGCAAAGACAGTGAGAAAAGACAGGGAAGGAAACGTAGGTACATAAGTATGGTTTTCTGTCAGGTTGCAAAAGAAAACTTTTTAAGCCACCAAACAAGACATCGTTGATTGAGTTGAACGTAAAATCTTTGTTCAACACTCTTGATCTCTCCCTCTCAATCTTTATCTATTTATCTATTATATCATTAGTCTCTCTCTTCTATTCTCTCTTCCCTTCGCTAGCTTTCTCTTTCTCATTTGCATTCTTTCTCTCTCTCTCTTTCTCTTTCTCTCTCTTCGTTCATCCTTCCACTGATCAACATCTATCACCATTTCTTATAAAAGTTTATAGAACGTTTGAGATCTATCTCGAAAAAAATTCCACTCAAATGTTAACATGCTAATAATTTCTTTCTGTCAAATTGTATTTAAAACTTGAAAGCATGAAGTGGTATTTGAACAGAGAAAAAGCGGCTCAGAAATTTGTCTGCAAAACATGTTATTTCTTTTCCTCAGAACTAGTTCAATGTTGAATAAAAATATGGAACCAATTATGAGAATTGGTGTTGATGAGAAAAATAAAATAAAAAATTAATAGTGGTTTCCTTCTTCGATATCATTGAAAATATTTATCACAATTGCAGTACCTTGGAAAAAGTTCATGATAAGCATGAGATTTACCAAACAGTTTTGTAAACACAAGATTAATTTTCATCAAATAAAACTTTGATTCAAAAAATCTGTAAAAGAAACCATTTCTCAGTTGTTTGTTTGTTTATTTCTTCAAGGGTTATTTTTGTTTTTCACCAAAGTTTAAAAAAATATCTTTATGTTACTTAGGATACAGCCATAATTTTCCTACCTATGCAGGCTTTGTCTTCGAAAAGAAATGTTTAGGCTTACAAAGAAGTCTTAAAGCTTAAGTCTCTTTCTAGATAATAATATAAAGCATTATAAAATTAGATGAAGAAAATTAAAAAAAAAAATGCATTGATGCATGAAAATCTCACCACTTTTTTTTTCAGTTATTATCTTTTTACTTGGTGAGATAAGTCGAGCTGTTGAGCTAAAGTGGTATTTAACACTTGTGTTTTAATCACAGAGGGCTAACTGGATGGGATGCACAAAACTTTGATATGTAAATAAAAATATATTCCTGCACTGTATTCAACAAATTCTGAAAGGACATTTTGGTTTTTATGTTATTGACAGAATTTTAAAAAAAAAAGTACAAGTCCAAGCCTTTGTACATAACCAAAAACATACTCACAACATCCTCTTCAGCATTATTCAAAAAATGAAATTATTGTGTTAAAAATTTAAATTTAAATATAATAATATGAAAGCATGGCTTTGAGGGAAGAAGCAATAAAGAGATAATTTTGAGTGAGACTTTGAACTTTCACTTTCAGATATTTCATATCAACTAATTAAGTCTCCATTTGAAAACCACTACAGCAACAACCCAGTATTGCAGTTAACTAAAGACACAAAAATTTAATGCAAACCCCAAGCACCAGAAGATAGAAATTGCACACTTGACAACTTTTGAACATCTTCATTTATAATCATCACTTTCAACAGAAGAGTCATCTAGTGCCAAATCAATAAAAATCATAAAGTCTGTAAGACGTGATTTACCCCTATATTTTGTAACTAAATTGAAATAATATACAATCATAAACACATCTGTTCCTTCAGAGATGTATAGACTATATGTCAAGTTCAAACCCATGCAACAGGTATACAAATTATACATACATTATACATATAATTTCACAAATACAAACAAAACATTAAGCAAACCGTTTCAGTCATGATATATAATCAATCACAATAAGAGAATTTTATTTTTGACTGTGTGCTGTGTATTTTTACTTCAACACTTTGAAAACAACACAAAGTTTAAAACACAAAAAATCAGCACAGCACAG
The DNA here is from genome assembly GCA_031471865.1 of Melibe leonina. NCBI lineage: Eukaryota > Metazoa > Mollusca > Gastropoda > Nudibranchia > Dendronotidae > Melibe > Melibe leonina. The sequence continues at coordinate 13,278 of JAUEKZ010225721.1, forward strand.
CATGTCAATGCAAGAATGGTTTGAATTGAATGAAAAAATGACATTTTGATATCACATTGAAAGTAAATCTTATTGTAGTTCTGATCAACATGAGTATCATCAGAATTATCACCTAGTTTGAATGATATAAACATTTTTTTTCCTTCAACTTCATCATTTTGATAGTTTTAATGTAAAATACATTCATTTAAGATTTATTTTTCCACTTTTATCCCAAAAAATGGAATAATAGCCAACATCCAATATTTCCAAAAACAAAAGCAGACAAACTAATTAATAGTTAATAAATCAACTAAAAATAATCATGGAGGAGTAGGAAAAAATAATAAAATGAAACAAAAATCTACCAAAGTCAAAATACATCCTTGAAAAAAATGAAGGGAGAAAAGAAAATACATATAAAATATATCTAGATGAAAATGTATTCGGTGTTGTAAATATAGTTTTTTTGTTTGTTTTTTAACTGTAGATCAGGAATGAGCTCTATGCCTGCTGTAGACGTACGTATCATATCTACACATGATACAATAATGTGTTTTAAAGAACAAAGAGGGATCAGGAAAGTTGCATTACTGGAGCAGCCAAGATCTTTTCTATCTTCAAATATGGTTTGTAATAAAACTAAAAAGGAAAAGGACCAAAATTTTTTTTTTCCAAGAATGTAATTGAAGGCAATATAATGATGATACTGACTCCCCCAGATTTTTTGGAGAAGCAATTTCTACTCAATGCCAAAAAAATCTCAAGATTCCATGACTTAGATATTCCTGACTTGACACTTGACATTGGGATTTTCCTTTTTTCTATTGTTGCTTATGAGACACCATTTATCCCATACAGAGAGAATTCAAATTATTTGAAAGAAAATCAGAATGCTAAAGTGAAAAATAGAAATAAAGAGAACATTTCAATTACACAATTTTATTACACAACAAATAATTAGCACTAAGTCCGGGCTAAAATTATTAAACAAACTTCAGGGTTCTTAAAGTATTTCATGACTCTCTTTCTTCCCTTGTTGAAATGCTCTACTCGCTAAACCACTGTATGCTATGAAAAGGAAATTTTTTTGAAAAACAACCAAACAAAAAGTACAAGAATATATAAATAGATCACATGAATGAATAAATTAGGCACTTTATACATCACAACTTTGGTCTCAATTCTTCCCCCTGAAAACGAAATGAAGCATTTGTAGCAAAATGTACACCGCATGGGAATGAGGCTGACCAATGTCAATGTAGATAGCTACCTAGCTGTAATGTTATTCCATTTAGTGGTAGGTTCTATAAACTCTTGAGCATCAATGATTTAAATTGAACAGAGTTACTCTTAAAGACCAAAAGCTGAATATATTATCGAAGCCAACACACTTTAAACATACCCCAAACAATAGGAAAAAAACAAAACTACGTACTAAAATAAAGTGTCAGATTAGAGATTGAAGGAAATCACTTTGATTCTTAATTCATCTTTGAAGAAAAAAAATATATATAAGAATGATAGAAATAGAAGGGAGAGAAGAGAAACAAAAAGTAGATATCACATAGGATTCAGAATAAGGTGTGATGAGGGTATAAACATTTTATGGTCAAATAAAGTAAAATCTGAGTGATAGATTGAAAGAGGTCCAAGGTCACACCTTAGTTTAGGAAGTCATGTATGTACTGAACTCTTTCATTCAATATTAATATTATTGCTACTCAAACTACTAACTTGACATCAACATCTTCAAGATTTGCCTGTTCTGATACAAGACAAATCAGATTTTTAGTAGGCGGACATATATGCCATTTTGACATATTATGTTCGCTCACTGAAATTGGATTTATCTGGTCTATAAGAACATGTAAATTTGAAAGATTTTGCATTTTTCAGTTCAGTTAGAATCAGATCCCGCTGTGAAAAGGTTAATGCTTTGACCTGACATTATTAAACAGAAAATATATTGAATAACAGCCACAATGTCTGTTAAACCGTTGAGTTTGCTATATCAAAATGATTAAGTTTTCTAGCACATGCAGATAGATGATGAATGTATAGATAGAGAGAGAGTTAGACAAACAGATGGATTGACAGACAGGATCAATCAGACAGGCAGACAGATAGATAAATAGATAAGATAGATTCATAGATAGAGAGCGAGAGATAGAGAGAAAAAACAAACAAACAAAAAGTAGAAAGGTATCATGTGCGTCAAAACTTATGATACAAAATCATGCTTCTTTTGATGTACCAGTTATTGTTTTGAAAAAAACATTTGGAGGCGATTGAGTATAAGGATCACATATCTTTCAATATTCATTGAAATCACAGGTACGAAAACAATGCAAACACAACACTTTAGCAAACTATCCATTTTCTCAATTTAATGTTGTTCTGTCTTTCTTTTTTTTTTGTTTTTTTTTTTTTTGGGCATTATTTATCCTCCAGTGACTGGATCCATAATTGGAAACTAGAAATAAACTTGGGTTGAAAAAAGAAGAAAAAAACTAGTTGACTAAGTCATAATTACTATGAATAACACAGAGCTATATAATTTATTCTAATGGTTTCTTTTTTATTATCCTGTTCTATAGAGCAAAACAATACTCCTACCCCCACCAAACCCCCCCCCAACAAAACAACAACAAACAACAAAACAAAAAAACAAAACAAAACCACCCAATGCAAAACAACCCCTGTGTTTATTTGTATAAGATATCCTTCAGGAAATTGAGTTGCCAAGCAACGATTACAACATTCTTTTTTGACAAAATCTGAATCTGTATGAGAAATCTTATGTGTGGAGACACAAGGATGAAAAATGAAAGGGAAAAAATCGTATATCATAATTACATGGACATTCACAATTCAATGGTTCAGACAGCGGTGTCTCTGTAACTGTAATTCTTTTTTTTCACACTTAATTAACAAAACCCGAAATGGGTCCAAAGAAAGGATAATTCATGATTGAAAATTGGAGAGTTAATAAAACCCTCATGTTTTTCATTGATGTTGTTAACAATAATATTAATAGATAACAACAGAGCAGTACGTGCTCCAAGGAAAACTTATATCAACACTTCTCTCTCTACCTGTCCTGTCATAATAATATTATTATCAATTAATTAATCAATTAATCAATTAATTCAGGCAATATATTTTTAAAAAAAACATGCAACCAACAAAACAAAAGACAACAACGCCAGTTCAAACTTTCCATAATAGCTATCTTGTCAAATCCAGAGGAAAAAAAAAGTGTGTATGTTTTAAAGAAATGGATAAATCAGACAGTATTTAAAAGACTGTGATCGAGATGAAGGTATGAGAAAGTCTGGGGAGGATCCGTTGCACTTGCCACATTATCTCTCATGGGCTGACGAGCAGGTCATTCATTCCGAGGAGCTTTGCCATGCTGACCGACACCTTCTTCAGGTGAGTGAAACATTGTTCAAGTACTGAGAGCTGAGCTTCACCGCGGAGGATAAGCCTAGAGGAATATTTTAGTCATGAGCATTCTGTGCACCCGTGTCCTTTCAGGAGAGGAAATTAAAAAACATCGTTGCTAGACTCAGGTTGAGTGCGATGACTAGAACCAGGAGTTGTCTTTCTTGACACCAGTCCTACAAATAGAGAAGAAGAAGAAAAAAATAAAGTAAAAAAAAAATAAAGGGCATGATATTGTAAATACATATATATAGCTGTAAATGTGTACTTCATTCTAAATATACAAATATACATGTGGTAGCAAAACTAGACAACCTTTTGAGAATCTTCTCTATAACATTAATAAGGAAATTCGAGACATTTTTTTTGCTGGTTTTTTGTTGTTGTTGTTGTTGTCCACATCCATTTAAGAAACAATGTGGCTGAGCTGTAAGCAACTACAAAGTTTATGGATACACGATGGTTCTGGTGTATTGGATCAGTAGCGAGGCTTCAGTTTTTGTTGACCCCGGAAGACCGTAACGGAGGGCGGGCGCTCGCGCCTGCCTTGTGCTATGGGGGTACACAGCCGCCTCGCGGCGACTGTCTCGGGACATCCACCCCAGCTTCCGAACCGACACTCGTCGATCGCGGACAGCCATCCCCCCTCTCAAACCGATTTATGGAATACAAAAACGCGAACGTTCCATGATTGGGTGAAGAGTGGGACAGGGGTGGCTTAAATCGCCACACGAAACTACTACTTGAATTGTTTGTTTTTCTTCTTCTTCCAATCAACTGACTGGCTCAGCTGGATGGGGTATTATTATCACTGCGTATTGTTGGAAGGGATACCATTGCAAGAATCGGAAGAGTTCAAATATCTCGGATCAATGGTGAGTGGAAATGGAAATCCGGGTGCTGAGATAAAGAAAAGTATACAGGCTGACTGGAATAGCTGGAGAAGAGTGACTGGTCTCTTCTGCGACAAAAGAAGTGCCAGACGAGGCGAAAAGGCAAATTTGTAAGGTAGTCGCCCCCCCATCCCTCTTATATGGAATGGAGACACTCCCTATGACAGCCAGGCAGGAGTCGGAACTTGAAGTGACAGAGATGGGAATGTTGAGATGGAGCCTCGGCCTGACAAGACTGGATAAAGTCAGAAATGAAAAAGTCCGCGAGATCTTGGGTGTAGCGTCAATCGCAGAGAAATGGAGAGAGAGAAAGAGAGAGAGAGAGAGAGAGAGAGAGAGAGAGAGAGAGAGAGAGAGAGAGAGAGAGAGAGAGAGAGAGAGAGAGAGAGCAGGTTGAGATGGTACGGGCATGTTGCAAGAAGGGAAGATGAGTACGTTGGAAAGAAGGCCATAAAAATTAGACGGAAAACGGGCGGAAAGAGGAGGAGAGGCAGACCAAAATGAAATTGGATAAAAACAATCGAGATGGACATGAAGAAAAATGGAGCTGACCGAGGATGGCACCATGGACAGAAACGCATGAAGACACTGTACGACCCTGCACCCCACAGGACAAGCTGATGAAGAAGAAGGAGAAGAAGCATTCCAACGTGGTCGGTTAGGCCTGCTTACTTCTCAAACTTAAAAGCGTTTTTTAAAAATAAAGTCAATAACTTATGGTTACTTTCTTTAAAGTTATAATATTATGATGGAGCGTATTTTTAAAGGCTTCAACGTTGTTCATGAGCATTACAGTTGTGGGCAAGTTGTTCAACAACCTTATAGTGCTAGGAAAGAAGGATGTTGCTGAATTCGTAGCAACAATAAATACAGCGAAGGGCTCCAACATGGTTGGGGTATTTGCTACGTACTAGCAGTTTTGTGTGTGTGTGGTTTTTTTTTGGTTTTTGTTGGTTGTTTTTATCTACGCGAAAAAAAAAATCCCCTGAACTGGTCCAGTCCACCCCGCCAAGCACTGGATTGACCGACTGATCTGTACGTTCGGATCTATGATCAGATTTAGAATACGTAGGTAATCTGTTGTGATAGACCGGCGTCCCATTCAGAGGGTGGCGATCATTTGTTACTAGTGCGCTCTTCATGCTTAAGCAACCATAATGAAATGAAATAAGCTGCAAGGTCTAATTCAAGCCCAACTAAATTATATGCAAAATCTAAAAAATGTACGTGTTCTTATACCAGATAAATCAGATTTCAGTGAACTGACATATTCCAAAAGCCTGGGTATAAGAAAACTTAAAGTTTGCAGATCTTGCATGATGTTCGAATGAGGTTAAAATCAGACCCCGCTGTAAAAGAGTTAATTAAAGGACTCTGGCTCTGAGGGACTCATTGCGTTTGGCGTCATAATTACACCCAAAAAGCCAGCCTTTGTCTACATCTAGTACGGAATGGGAATCATAATAAATATTATTGTGTAAAACCACTTAACAATTCCATAAGTTTACTCCGATAGACCATCCGCAAACAAATTCTTAGTACATGCTTAGATAGTGTGAATACCTGCTTCTCAATTAAACGTAAATTTGAAAAAGAAAAGAAAAAAATGCCGCTACATCACTAAATAAACCCAATCAGACGAAACGCATTTCATTTTCAAACTCTTACATAACACTTTGTTTCCACCATCATAGTTGGTCGTTCTGTAGTTAAATGAAAAAAACCAACTTTATAGCTTTTACAAAGCACAATATCGACTACATGTGCTCAAACTGCTTTACAAAGGGTCCCGCCGGGCAATAATAATAATAATAATAATAATAATAATAATAATAATAATAATAATAATAATTCATTTATATAACGCTGTCGCCTTCCACTCGAAAAGTGCTCAAGGGCAATAGCAATTGCTCAAAACATGACGAGACAGGCTGCTTGTTAGGCGCGTGTAGATTATTCATATCTTATCATTCGGACATGGACGACTTTTTATGGCTAGGTTCTCATTTTACACATGAGTATGATGAGAATATGTGCGTATAGATAGCCCTTTCCAAGGACTCAACTGTGCCCCATGGTCCAAGGCAGTTAATTATTTTACAGTCCTCATATCAGCTACCCCGCTGTGTGTGTGTGTGTGTTTGTGTGTGTGTGTGTGTGTGTGTGTGTGTGTGTGCGTGTGTGTGTGTGTGTGTGCTATTTATTAAACTTCAAACTAAAGAAATCAAATTCTTCAAGATTTGCCTGCTCTTATACAAGATAAATCAGATTTCAGGGAATGGACATAATATGTATGCCAAAAGTATGTCAATTCAGTTCACTGAAATCTGATTTTTCAGACATGGATATTTCTTTTTTTAAGTTCTTGAATAATATTATTGTGTTTGGTTAGAATTAGACTCCGCGCGATGTGAAAGGTTTCTGCAGACAATAAAATAATGACTAATACTTACTCTGACATCTCCTAATATCACAGTCATGTCCCCTTGTCTTCTCCTCTCTGCTAAATCCTGCAGACGTCGAATTTCTGCTCTCCTCGCAGTCCCCAACTCGTGTGCCTCTCTCCTCGACATTGGCTTGATCGTGGTGGCGTTCTTGAGGTCCGGAAGACTTCCACGTTTGTCCACAGTCATCCCGCCAGTGTTCAACCGATTATCCAAAATCTTATACTCCTTGGGAAGTTGGCCCTGCTCCCAGTTAGGATTCAGATGTACCTCGGCTTGAATTCTCTTTCGGATGCCATTCTCTATGATGAATTTATCTGGATTTTTGTTGTTCAAGTTTTCACTGCTATGAGCCGTTTCTCGTTCAGACAATTGCTGTTTAGCCTTTGTCATTTCCTTAGATTTGCTCGCGTCCACATCATCCACAATGCATGGCATTGTCCTCCTCCTCTGAAGAGACCGGTTTTTGCTATATTCATCGTCCATAGAATCTGAGACACCTGAATCGGGAGAGGGGTTGGCGGGCGGTTGACGTAAACGTGGGTTGTGGTTGCTTTGACTGTGAGGGTTATGACCGTTAGGTGAAGTGGCATGCCCTTCGCTGGTTCCCAGACCGTCACCCCCAATACCGCTGTCGGCTGCAGTGTACTGATCGAAATGATCGTTGAGAATTGTAGAATTAAATATCTCACTAAAGCCACGGCCCCGACGAGATCCAGCGAGGAAACTGTAACGACGAACTTTGAGGGATGGGCTACGGGATGGTAGGTGTGTACTGTCCGGATGCATTTGATTTCCGCCGCCTCCCACATTAAGATGGTGGCCATAGTCATTTCCCATCATACGATTTTGACCTCCGACCTCGTTCTTCAAGGCTCCAAACGTGGACATTCCCGTGGGGTCTAGCCCGTCGTAGTTTGAATGTGGGTTGTTTAACGATTTGGAGCGATGTGGTTGATGGTTTCCTAAAGCTTGTACTTGTCTAAAGTCGTACTCTATTTCATTATTATCCAACTGTTTCTTTAGAACGTCTGAGCCTGAAGGAATAAAAAGGAAAAGGAATTTCTGGTTATTGAGAAAGGAAGGTACTTACAATCAATAACATCCAATAACATGGCAAAGGATTGTTGTCAGAGAACATTAGAGCTACATATCTATATTTGAACACCAGGTAAATAGCTTAAAGTAATAGATAACGCACATTGGACAAGGTTTGCAACCTGTTTGCTGCATTGCTGAAGGATTAATACTTTATTTCAGAAGTAAGGTAAGGTATGGTACGGTATGATGGGGTATGATGTGGTACGTTATGATGTGGTATGGTGTGGTATGGTATGATGTGGTATGGTATGATGTGGTATGTTGTGGTATGGTATGATGTGGTATGGTGTGGTATGGTATGATGTGGTATGGTATGATGTGGTATGGTGTGGTATGGTATGATGTGGTATGGTGTGGTATGGTATGATGTGGTATGGTGTGGTATGGTGTGGTATGGTATGATGTGGTATGATGTGGTATGGTGTGGTATGGTATGGTGTGGTATGGTATGATGTGGTATGGTGTGGTATGGTATGATGTGGTATGGTATGATGTGGTATGATGTGGTATGGTATGATGTGGTATGGTGTGGTATGGTATGATGTGGTATGGTGTGGTATGGTATGATGTGGTATGGTGTGGTATGGTGTGGTA
>JAUEKZ010225832.1:0-10870 GCA_031471865.1 Melibe leonina
TCCCCATTGCTTTTAGAATGTGACTTGCTTTGAAGATGTATGATGTTGCATGTTTTTTGTTTTTGTTTTTTCCCCCCAAATTATTTGCAATTTGTAAAAGCGCATCGAGCATTTTGGTGGAAATGCACTCAAAAATGTCATCCATTATTAGTAGTAGTAATAGTGCCAGCAGCAGTAATGGTAGTAACAATCGTAGAAGTAGTTGTACTTGTAGTAGTTGTTTTTGTTGTTGTTGTTGTTGTAGTAATAGTAGTAGTTGTTATTGTAGTAGCAGCAGCAGAAGAAGAAGAATTAGTATTGATAAGAGTAATGATGGTAGTAGTAGTAGTCGTAGTAGTAGTAGTAGAAGAAACAATAAAAGTAGAAGTAGTAGTAGTAGTAGTAGTAGAAAAAATAGTAGTAGTGAAAGTAGTAGTTATAGAAGAAGTAGCAGTAGTAGTAGACGTAGCAGTAGTAGTGTGGTTAGTGTAGTTGTGGTGGTAGAGGATGAGGAGGAGGAGGATGTTGTTTTGCTTACTGTATCCCCAAATAGAGATTCACCATTGACAATACAATACAATATAAGTACCTGGCTCAAACATTAAGTCATACTGTGTTAAGGAATGTAGCCCAAGTGGTATAATCGTACTTTGATCCTACCTTTCATCACCATGCCGTCAGCCTCTATATACACTTCCTTGTAGTCCAGGGAGTCTACGTACCAAACCGCTCTGGACGCGTTATCCACCAAAGAATTTTCCTTTCCGTAATAGATCAATGTTCCCAAAACTATGTGCATAAAACTTTGCGTAGAGCTGTCGGAGGAATCCCAGTAAAACCCGGTCCCGGTATAGTCACACGCTAGGTCTCCGTGGTGTGGCACAGTGGCGATACAGTTGTTATCGTTACAAAAGACACACGAGGGAAATTTATTGTGATTCATTATGTCCTTCTCGTACTGGATTCGCACGCCGCTTCCGCGTCTTATTGCTTTTTTCAGATGTTGAAAATCTTCCACGGTACTTTCATATCCGGGTGCGTCCAAGACGTAGCCGTTTTGCCAGCATCGATCCAGGTACACTTCCAGGTTGACGCCCATTGCTGTGGTCAGTTTTTTTACTCCATCAAAGACGGTTATGTCTGCAATTCTTACTTCGTTAGCACTAGTGTAAATTTCATATCTTAGTACAAGTGGTGTCAAAACTGCCAGGGGGTCGTGGCTGGAATAAAGTGGATTTTCTAATCTTACGATGGCTAATTCGCTGTTATATATCTCTAGAATCATCCAGTTTGCTGGAAATGCAACAGTTTCGGAGTCTGACGCAGTTGCTTGGTGAGTGACCACAATTCCACTCCTTAACGCCGTGTATTGGTTCACATGAGAGTCCTCCCTTATCGTTACAGCTAGTGTATCGGATAAAAAACTTCGCCTTAAAAGCCTGTAAATCCCCCGTCGTTATTTGACCATGCCTATCTCGCAGAGAATACTTGAGATAACCTCTGGTTGAAAGGCCAATATACTCCGTATTAAGAACATCCTCGCCGTTGTCCTGAACCATCAAATGTCGTGGGGCAAACTGGAATTCTACATCTGACTTCTCTGATTGGTTGTAGGTGTAGGACATGGGAGACAACCGGTGGTAGTAACCATCACCCAACGATACAGCTACCCGTACCGAGGCTCCATCCAACAGCGCTCGAAGAAAGCAACCTTTGTCTCCCTTGTCCTCTTTCTTCGTGTCATCCACTTCATATTTCATCTCCCAAGAAGAACACTGTTGACTGTCAGCGCAGTCTATTTTATAGTAACAATCTTTTTCAAGTGGGGGTGGAATCACTCTGCCGTCATCTCCTTTAGATTCCGTCAACCTTGGAATGTCGAAAAAAAATTAACAATATGATTTATTTCTGACCGACATGTCGGAATATGAAAATAAACTAAATATTGATTGTTACATGTAAAGGAATTTGACATTTTGTCGTCTGTGTGAAAACAATACCATTACTTTGAATTGAAACAAAACAAAAAGAAAAACTAAATAATCATCAATCACCAAACACCCCTTCCATGTTGGTGGGCTTGTCAGTTAAGACTGGTAATCATTGTTATTTTGAGACAGACGCATGACTGATATACGACCATGTACTAATAATATCTTCTAAACTATATCTTCATAGAGTGATACTTTTTTTTCTTTTCTTAAAAAGACAAACCACCATAAAATCATAAAGATGGTCGGTTGAAGATTTTGAGGCACTGTCGACAGTTGAATCATAATTTTATTTTTATATTATCAGCTTACAAGAAAACAATAATATTTTGTTACACACGAGAGTGTTAGCCATTACCTCATATATTTCCAATCTGCGTTCAGTGATAGCTGTTCGCACGAGTCTGCCCATCCACTATACAGGTGGCAAATCTTCTTGTCACCACTCTGATACTGAATACCAAATGAGAGACAATCAGTCCTTTTCAGGCATTTTGTTCCACAATGAATCTCTGATGAGCTATTAAAACTCTTAGCGGATCCGCCTCCATCGTAAAAGGCATTTACGCAATCTATAAGAACTTCAAATCGCCCCCAAGATAGAAGCGCACTGTCATTTGTGGCTGCAGGGGAACATGATACTTTACAAACTACAGTGATTGAAACAAAACACCACGCTTTTAACAAGATCATCATGTGAATCTAGAAACGATATGAGAAGCGAGAAAACGAAAATCGTCACCCTTCTTCTTTTCTTTAAATTAACCCATGGCATGCGTACCCCAACTGAAATAAACTGTCAGGCAGAGGCCAACACCGTTTAAATACTAACGCACTTTGATTGAGTGCCAAAGTTCTGCTCATCAATAAGTCAGGAAACCACTTTAGAGAGATTTGACAGAGTAGGTATCCCATTAAATGATTGACTAAATGCCAATCGGTACCTTAAAGACCATAATGTGTAGACAAAGACCGCTGCGTTTTTTTGTTTTTATGACTCGTTACAAGAATTAATAATGCACTGGATTGGAAGTAAAAAATAGAATTTATTATGATAGGATCAATTTGCAGGACTGTTTCTCATAAAAGCCCATCCCTCAAGCAATTATTGCCCTGGTTCCATAGAATTTGACGGTTATCACTAGGAATCAAAACAATCTCACTTGCCCTGGTTCCATAGAATTCGATGGTTATCACTAAGAATCAAAACAATCACACTATATTATTTCTATGACTAAATATCTCTATCTGTCTATCTATTCATCTATCTATCTATCTCTTTCTATCTGAATACCTACAACTGTGAAGTACATTTTGGGAATAAACCAAAACAGGAGAGTAGACAGTAGACACGCCTCTTGTATGGTTCTAATTGGTTGTTTTCTCTTTAACTCTCCCTTAAAAATTAAAAATAAAACAAATTGAAGACAGACAATGAGACAATGGTTCCACAAGTTTACTATGACAGTTCTACTCCGATTGTTGTTTCATTATAGAAAACGATGCGTCCATAGCCAGGCATTGAACGACAAGCACCAACACCAGCAGGAAAATGACCCTGCAGCACTCATTATCTGTGTAATGTAGTCTTGCAGTTGCTGAAAGCTGGGTCCTAGTCTGCTTGTTTCACAGTCAGTACCCCATTAATGCCTCGGTATCGGCAAAACAATCACATCAATCCCAGCATCCACTGAACACACAAAATTGTTTGATGGTACCATTTAGAGGGAGACGAGTAAGAAGAAAAAAGAAGTTCAGGTAGACGTTGCTGACAGAATGAAAACATGTTTCCATTTTGACGTTAACCAGTTTGTGTCAATATGACCTCTCCTTCATCAACTATGTCAGCATGGGAAGCGAAGAGAGACACTTCTCTAAACGACTGTTGGACATTGTACGCGCACACCGTCTGGTAGTCCCAAGTCCATGTGGTGTACCGCAGAGAGAACGACCCAGAGCTGACAACCATGATCATCTCTGTGGTAGTCACATCCGATCTGCAGGGTGAGGCCGTGGTGTACGCCTCAGTCACGTGAGCGGTGTAGAACTCCGTGGTGCCGTTGTCGTGCTGCAGAATGTGCTCAATGTCATAGAAATGTCCCATGTTCAGCTCGTCGACGAAAACCAGTCGAAAATTGGCGGCAATTCCGACATAGCTTTTAACATCGTCTGCAAAACAAAAGAAGAGGATGTCAAAGAGAGAGAAAGAGAGAGAGAGAGAGAGAGAGAGAGAGAGAGAGAGAGAGAGAGAGAGTACAAAAGATATATTCCTTTCGGTGACACATATCTGGAATTATCTAACAATCTGCAAGTGAAATAGTTCCATCTCCCATTAAGTATCTTTATATTCTTTTCTTTATTTTTTTAAAATCCTCCCGGTATTTTTTTTCTTCTCCCGTACATACTTTATTGCGGATTTTAAAAGTAGCAGCATGTTTTTCGCACACCATGAAAAACGAGTGAAGTACTCTGGGCTTTGTGAAGAATTGTCTGTTCACTCTAATTCCTATTTTCAACGAAGAGAACGAGAAACCCCCCCCCCCCCTCCCTTCCCCATTTAGATTTAGGTCAGCACGGCATGTTGATTGACTCGATCAAAGTTACACAAAAAATATCATTCCTGAATTTCTTTTTCCCAAAATTCCACTAGACGTCTATATTTTGTTGATTTTAATCGTTTTACTGAAATATCGGACACCAAATTATAGTAGGTTCTTTAATTTAAGAATTGGTATAAAACTCCTTCGACATGGTAAATTTTAGAGGAAACAATTCTTCATATAGTTTTACGCATTTCCATTAGTCTATATGAGTTTGTCTTGAAAATATGTTTTTACTCTTAAAAACTTGGGTACATAATTTGCTAAAGAGATAAGATATCACGAACTATTTTCGCATGTCAATATCAACCACCCCATCATCTCAATAGGGGTTATGTTTGCCGGCGAACATCTCATGGGTAAACAGTGTTTCAATAAATGTCAAAGTTGATTATAGTTCTCAAAGCGAAATGGATAAAAAGCCAAATACTTACTAAGAACATTATCTTGGTCTGCTACTGCGTTGAACGTCCTGCGATACGACATTGAATGTGCGAGCCATGACACGTCCACGTCAGTCACCTCAAACACTACTGGTGTGTTTAGTCGGTAGGATGTCCACTTAGACCCGTCAAGATAGGATCCGAACAATCTGTAACCAGTGGTACCATTAACTGAGAACTTTAAAGGATTCATGGGGTTAAACTTGGGGTGATTACTTAATGTGGCCACACACGATGATCCAGAGCAAGAGACTTTGGGCACCCTGGTGGCGTACATGGTGTTGCCTACGTGGAACTGTATTCGAATAGCCGATCCAGTTCCCAATGAGCGGGTGAGGCGACTCAGTGGGTAGTCATGGGAACCCACGCCTGTCTTATCCACCTTGTATACCTCGCTCCAGCAGCTGTCAGAGAACCAAGACGTCCGGTCACTTGTCTTTTGTTTAATTCGGACATTTCCATTTTGTTCTTCGTAATTCAACGTTGTTATGCTTCCATCCATTCCATGTATGCTGTAATCGCTCGTGGACAGAGCAGGGACACTATTTGCTACTGCACTGTACGTCAATGATTGTCCCTTTAAATGTGCAACCGCGAGCCTGTGGTGTCCGTAAAAATTGTCGTGTATTGACCAGTCGCCGTAAAGAGAGCGCGTGACATTATTCTCTTGCAGATACAGTCTTAATACTGCACCCCTGTCGTTTATTTGAATCAATTTGGCTCCAGACTCATCATTGGCGGGTGGTGCAGAATTTTCAGGGGCGGTGAAAATAATCGGTTGACCATTTTCATTGCAGTCCGCAAGACGCACAAACAGCTTTGCCTCCAACGGCAGTGAGTCAACCGTAGCAATCGAGTCATGAGACAGAGAATAGACATCCATATTATATTGATGATCTGTGGAGAAACGGACAAAAATCTTTCTTCCCTCGGATGCGGTTTTTCCAGCAATGTATATAGGACCAAAAAAGAAATACGCAATTGAATTGACCATTTCAAAAGTAGCTTCTACTGGTCCACTGATGAAGGTGAGGCCGTCGTACAGGGTCATGATGGTACGAAACAAGGCGCCGTTTTTCATTGCTTGAATAAGACATCCCTTGCTTCCTCTGTCTCCACTTGGGTTGAACTCGTATATTTCAGTCCAACTAGAGCAGCTATCAGGGCTACACCAACTGCTAGGACATGTTATAGTAGGTATATTGTCAGGGGGCACCGTGTCTTCTGGTTCATTCAAACTGAAACCAATTTAAAAAAAAAAAGAATGAAAACCTGGTGAATACTTTACGTACGCATAGAAAAGACTGAACGATTTCAGTAAAAATACTATATTTTTACTACCGTACTACATAGAACAGCGTGTGTTATCATTCAGTTCAGAGGAGAAAAAAGACATGTTGAAAAATATTCACTGGACGCATCACAGAATCCTAGAGCACCGGGTTCGATTCCTACCTTCAATTACCTCACCCCATGGTGGTGGTGGGTGGGGTGGTGGTGGTGGTGGCAGTGGTGGTGGCGGTGGTGTCGAC
The DNA here is from genome assembly GCA_031471865.1 of Melibe leonina. Taxonomy (NCBI): domain Eukaryota; kingdom Metazoa; phylum Mollusca; class Gastropoda; order Nudibranchia; family Dendronotidae; genus Melibe; species Melibe leonina. The sequence goes on from JAUEKZ010225832.1 coordinate 6,546, forward strand.
GGTGGTAGTGGTGGTAAAGAGAAAAACAGGAAGAAGAATAAGAGGAGGAGGGGGATAAGAAAAAGGACGAGAAGAAGAAGAACAAAAACAAGAACAAGAAGAACAAGAAGAAGAAGAGGATGAGGAAGGAGAAGAAAAGAAGGAGAGGGAGGATGAAGTAGAAGAAGAAGAGGAGGAGGATAAGAAGGATAATAAGCATAAAAAAAAAGAGAAGAAGAAGAAGAAGATATATAAATAGATGTATATAATATCATATGAGGAGAATTGAACTCTCCATTTTCATAAATGTTAGTATTCTAGGATTAGAGTTTTAATATGCTTGGATTAGAGTTTTCTTGATATTACATCATGCATCATAATATAAGCAGTATTTCAATGGCCTTCAATTTCGATGATATTCATTCAAAAGAGAAGATAACAGAAACAAAAACAAAACAACAAAAAACATGCTGCTAGGCAGGAGCCCGATCGGTACTTCTTCTGCGGACTTAGTATTTATGTCCCAGGCAGGAGCCCGATCGGTACTTCTTCTGCGGACTTAGTATTTTTGTCCCAAGCAGGAGCCCGATCGCTGCGGACTTAGCATTTTTGTCCCAGGCAGGAGCCTATTGGTACTTCTAACTATCACTATGCGTTTACGTGTAATATGCCCAGTCCAGCTTAGGTATCATCTCTTTGCATGAAACTGCTCTGCTGGAAAGGAGTTGACAATTGGAAACTGCTGCACTGATTTTAGATGTTGTACTCCGAAAGTTGAAAGACACACAACCAGAGCTGCTTCTCGCACACAGTAGACCGCACTGTGTCAAGGATTTGGTGGAGGTCTGTCCCAGAGAATTCGCCGAGGAATAAAACACACCTTGACAGTCCTCCAAACTTCGCGAGTAGTGAGAGGTCAGAATTTTGCTATTAGTATTAGCGTACGAAATACTAACACTAACAATAAGAACAAAACACGACAGGCAGGAGCGTCTTATCATGGTTAAGCTTCTCCTTCCTCTTATTCTTCTAATTCTTCTTTTTTGAAAAATATGTCGAGCATATCTTAGCAAAGCACTAAGATATATATGAGTGTTTCAAATATCAGTTCTCTGTTCGCAATGAGAAGAAGGTCGTCAAATACTGGAAATCATCAACACATCTGCTGCTACAGTAACCTGCATTTACTATATATACACGTAGACAAATGGATTCAATATTCTCTTGCAATATAATTCGTTCTTATTGCATACCAACATATTTAATCCGACCGACCGCACCAATTTGTTGAATCAATAATGTATTCCATGAGAGTTGATTGAATAGGGGAGAGTCGGGGTCCTTCCTACAGTTCTTGCAGCCTCATTGTATGTAGAGCTGTTACTTGGTAGCAGCTATGAATTGTTGCCGTCTGGTTTTAGTGTCATACATTCGAAACAAATGCTTGTTTCTAGTTTCGACCGTTCCTGTTTCGAATGTAGAGAACATTGAGTGAGAAGGGAAACGTATCGGCTGGTACCGGCGAGCGGGTTGGGCTTTTGTATTCCAAGTTGACCTCTAACCTCTTAACTCTTCAAGTTAGAAGAGTAAAGACAAGAAAGGACACTTGTCAACTAGAAACATCCAATGTTTCTGGTTTCTAGTTCTCAGTGCCTGATTGGTGAAACAAAGGGATTGGTTAACAGGTCAGTATTGTGGGACAAAGACAGAGCAAGACACACACTGGCATAGCGATCCCCTCTCTTTTTACACAGTGCCTGCCTGATTGCCAAGTTACGTCTAGATTACATGATTTTTTATCATATTCTGAATAGAAAAAGCGTACCAACGGTTGAATATGACGATAATCATTTCTAACATCGAACTTTTTTAAAATATAAAATCACATGCACGATCGAAACAGTCAGAACAATGAAATGACACTTGTTCCTAGTAACCTGTTTCGACATCAAAAAGTTTCGGTTGTTTCCGGTGTTCGAGTACATAGTTCTGAACGGCACTACCTAATATATTTAATGTATTTTGGACTTCCACAGCTTAGACAGACAATTTATCGTATATCTATCTCTGACAATACAGGAAGCTTTTAGATGATTCGTTTGGTACAAGTCAAGCCAATACGATAGCACAGAGCTGCCCATAGTCACATGACTCTATGACACATCAATATTGAATACTTTTATCCTCCCATGCTACATGAAAACATCACATAATATTTTGATTAATAATCAAATATGCTTTTGGCTTTATAACCGGTTTGATTCGAAGAGGATTGGTATTAACAAACAACATTGCTCTTTTTAGAGGGTATCGGTCAAATTTTTTTTTTCTTTCTCTTTGTAAAAAAAATGTATTGTTTTTAAAGTTTAGAGGATACTCAATATCTGACCATTACATAGAATACGTGTTTCAAAAACGAGGACAACGAAAACACGAACTTAAATCTGAATTAAATGATTTACGCATTTTCGTGAATCATAGGAATTAAATACTTGTAGCAGCTTAGCAAGATATCCATCAATCCATTTAATCTCTTGAAAGGAATAATATACGAAGTGTGAAAGAATGTTGTTACGGTGCTTATACGACGTTAGTACAAATCTTAACTCTTTTACTGCTAAAGACACCAAGATCTTCAAGATTTGTTGGCATATGTCAGTTCACTGATTTCTGATTTATCTGGTAAAAGAACATTAACATTTTCAAGATTTTTCATATTTCAATTGGGTTAAAATCAGACCTGGCTGTGAAAGGGTTAGTAAGAAAATAATATCGATTCATTTATATAGCGCTCACCTTCCATTTGAAAGTGATCATGGGCGCTTGATAAACTTTTTTTTAAATGATTCTCATATAACAGCCGAAGGCACAGACAATATAGTCACGTCATCTCTGTCCTTTTACTCTACCTGACGCATACAATGACACTTACAGACATTATCTTTGATATAGCTTAGCTACACCTGCCTCAAGCGCGCCCCCTTTCACTCGCCATTACCAGGTGTCGCTGTCAGCCATCAGATCAAGTCTTGTAACTACCAGTCTTACCGGGGTGGACATTGCCGACAACCACCGCCTCACACCGCGTGTGACCTGTGACTGCCCCGTGCTACAAACTTGACCAATTAGGGACCCGCGATTCTTCCTTATAAATGTGCTGCCGATAGTTCTATAAAGCTAATGTTTGCTGGGCCCGACCATTATAACGTTCTTTCCGTATGGCCACACTTCATTGAACTTGATGACACGATGAAACAGTGATGCTAACCCCACGGCCGATTGTGGAGGACGGACATGTGTGCCACGCACGCACGCGGCCCTGCAAAGCCGACTGGTTCCGGTTGACTGGTTCCGGTTGACCGACTGACTGGAACATGCCACGTCCCCACCACAGTGACCAAGAGGCAGGTGGGGAGCCTGTGTTTGCCACCTATTGCAGCAATCCCCGTCCTATCAGGACGAATACATACGTACCCCCATCGGGCTCTTACGTGGGTTTTACACGGGTCCACAGAGTGTAATGGGCAATACCAGATTTACCTCCCGCCGTGTGAGTACTGAATACCAGCGGTTGTTGTAGGACCTCGACTCTTGGTTCTGGAATCACCCCGATGAAATTCAACATTTGTTACCTGTGAGCAGATTACAGGAGCACAAATAATGATGTTTCTTCTCGGTCGTAGCAAAGACGTGGATTAAAGAGTTTGGTTGGAGTGTTATATATTATATTATATCACTTTAACTTTGACTACATCCGGTCATAACTTCCATACCATGTATCTCTGTACCATAGAACTAACGTATCTCTCTCTCTCTCTCTCTCTCTCTCTCTCTCTCTCTCCATCTCTCTCTCCCTCTCACTATCTCCCTCTTCCACTCTCCCTCTCTCTCTATCTATCTATCTGTCTTTCTCTCCCTCTCTTTCTCTATCTATCTACCGCTCTTTTTGTGAGAAAAGAGAAAAAAGCATCTTGATTTAGATTTTTCAAATCTTTATCATACAAGTCTATGCAAGTCTTTCTCAGTTTTAAAAAAAACATTTACAAGAAAAGTCTACAGGTAATCAGAACGATGATCACTAGTGAGTTCAAAGTTCACAGTTGCTTTATTTATACCAGATGTGGCAATTGCAGCAATTAGTTTATGTCCAAGGACTGTGCGTGCAAATATACAACAAGTCAAAGTATCCAAGAAAATTACAAGTGCTTTATCTTCTTTTAAAAAGTATTTCATAAACAAACGACGATGGATAATCTTTCATTTTTTTACACCTGACAAAATTATTGTTTGTTAATGGGGATACATCGGTATGCTTTTGACAGCTAAATTAAAAGTCAGTGCAGAAA
>JAUEKZ010225943.1:0-21676 GCA_031471865.1 Melibe leonina
TTTCGATAGCTTTCAACTTAGTGCATGCAAAATTTCAGACAGATTGATGGAAAAACAAAAAAGTTATAAGCTAAAACTTAAAATGCCATAAAAATCCAAGATGGCCGCCATAATAATGACGTAATATGTCGAAACATTATTTTTTTTACTTTCAGCTTCTAATTACGCCCCTAGAGATAGATTCATGAAGTCAGATCATGAGATTTCACAGTAATAGAGAAAATCAGCATATTTGGTAGTGCATGCCCTTAACCAAAGATGATAACTGATGCGCATTTTTGAGTCATCTAGTGGTGTATACATTTTTCATCATCATCTGTTCTCCTAAGTTCTTTCCTAGAATCAATTCAAGGGGAGGGGTGTAAACATTTTTCATCATCACCTGTTCCCGTAAGGGTCTAGAATCACTAGAATCAATTCAAAGGGAGGGATGTATAGTTTTAATCATCATCTGTTCCCTTAAGTTCCTAGAATTAATTCAACGGGAGGGATACACATCTCAGAGATGACATAAAGGTTTTTTCTCACAATGGGTTTCAACAACGGTTCTTGAAGTAAAATTGATTTTGTCAATAAAAGAACTACAGGACGATAAATTCAGTTGTTGATAAAAAGAAAAAGCTCTCTAGCAGTGCAAGGAAAAAATAATAATGTGCACTATTTGTAAAAATCTCTAATGAAATTAAACTAGCGTTCATTATCAGAAGTTCCTCCCTTACTTCCTTCCTCCCTCTAAGAACACACTCGAATTCCTGTTTTAGCAAGGACAAGGACAAGGAGGACCAGTTAGTGCTGGCATAAAGTTTCATCCACTACGACTACAGTGTAATGTACCCCTCTATGACAAATTTGATGCAAGCACAACTCAGGTAACTCAACAATTACTTTTAAGAGAAAAAGTAATTTACAAAAGATGAATATTACTTACTTTTTCATTAATAGTTGATTTTAAAAAAAAGGTCCTGATACTTTTTATGAACATAAAATATCAATATACATTGACATGATTTATTTATAAAATATCACATGATCAGCTTGAACAAAGCTACAGTGCAGGCTTTAGTGCAGGCCTTGTAACTCAGTTTATCAGTGCAGGCCTTGTAACTCAGTTTATCAGTGCAGGCCTTGTAACTCAGTCCATCTTCCCATCTTACTCCTGGCCAAATCCCTCCGTCTCCTCGATAGCATAGTTTAGTTTCTCCACCAGTTGGTCGTAGCTGCGGTACGGGGGCAGATCCAGGCGGTTGAAGCAGGTGTGAGACCGAGGCAGCCATGTCTCCTTGCCCACCTTCTCTATGCAGAACCTCTGCAACCCGTTGCTCCCTGGAGATGGTAGGATGGAGCAGAAACCGTTCATTTACAAAACATGTAAATAAAAAAGGAGAACTGATTAACCACAACCCCTGGATAGCCACAGCCCTGAATAACCACAACCCCTGGATAGCCACAGCCCTAAATAACCACAACCCCTGGATAGCCACACCCCTGGATAAGACCTCTTGACCTCCAGTCCTGATTATTTTTGTTATATATCATTAGTAACCATTGAAAACCCCTAAATAACGACACCCCTGGATAACAACATAATTTTCAGGTCCCTGCCGATGTCATTATCCAGGGGTTCCACTGTATATAGAGAGGTATGAGGAGACAAGCACGTGGCTGACAACACATCAGTAAAAACACACCAATGCATATATCAAGGAGTACCAGAGATCGAAAATGAAATGTATGCTAGTATTACAGTTTGTGATTAGAAAAGAATTTTTTTAAATAACTTAACCACAGATTTTTTCAACTTATTGATTAAGCTGACAAGTTTACACAATAGCTACAGAAAATATTTGTATGACTTATTCAAAAGCAACAAGAACACAAGTTATGTTCCTGAATGCCACCAAAGACTCAGCAAAGTAGGTTGATTTGACTCTGCAATTGTCATCCAGAGTTCTCTTGGCTTTATGTTTGCAGATAATTCACCTGTAGAGACAGAGTATGTGTCCAGACAGAGTATGTGTCCTACTGCATTACTAGTTATTGGGCTTCAAGCTGGACCCAACCATTGCATGAGTGCAGTTTTACTAAGGGGGAACAACAACAGAAACCAAAGCAAAACCCATTGTGTGTCACCAAGAGGCAACATGAGGACATTCTCTTCCTTACCCATGAGCTCAGCAAATCCTCCCAAGGGCAGACGACAGGTACCGGTCACAAACTGAAGTAGCCGAGTTCTCTTCTCATTGTCAATCTCTCGTACCATCTGTGAGGGTGTAGCATCAAAACATGATAACAAATTGTACAAAAGGGATTAAAATCCTGTAAATCTTACATTACATTTTAAAAAAGTATCACCCCTTGTTATTATTGCTGATTAAAATCAAGAATGATGCAATGCAGTAAAGTTACATTGGTACAGACATTCCTAGCCTGATCTAGTCATAGGTTTGCATCAGCTCTCCCCCCTCACACTGACATTCAAACATTTTGCTGCCATGCACTGACAGGCTACTTTCTACTTTCTGCCATTCACAAATATTCTTCAACCTTCCTCTGAGTTTGTCAAATCTTTCTACGTCTGCCTTCCTCAATTAATTTTTTCCTAATGATGACCAAAAAATAAAAAGGAGGAAGAACGAATGGCTGACCTTCCAGAACCAAACGACTTGCTTGCTGTTGCGTTGGTAGTGTCGGTAGATGGTGGAGTTCTCCCAGTCGTCAACATCAATCTCTTGCATACCGCACAACATGAGCTACAATTATAGTGGAAACCAATTGCCAAATCATTGACATAGCACCATACAGTGAGAGTACATGGACAAAGTTATGAAGTTAAAATGCATAAAACTGATCCAGCTCTGTCATATTGAATAAAAAAAATCATTTTATCTTGAATAAGTTGCTTTTTTATTTTTTAAGTTGCCAATACTGAAAAATCAGAAGCATAAATATCCTTGAATTTGGTTTTAGCCCTTGGAGAGTTGTGGGACATTTATTGTTTGTCTTTAGTCTAGTCACTGAATATCAAGACCCCTTGACCACAGCATGTGCTGCTTGTTTCTTTGAATGGCATGTAATCACAGTAGAAGTATGTCCATGCATAGCCACTTCAATTAGTGAACAGACATTGCCAAATGCAAACCAGGCTTTAGTGTGATTTTGAAATGAATTCATCATTCTTTCCTCGTTATGCATGATATGCACTCATACTAGTAACAACAGCAATACCATAGAATGAGAGACAAAGTTGTCTAGTTTTTATGAGCATTGTTCATCCACTACTCCCCTCCCCTCCTCCCTCCCTCCATTGCTTCCAAAAAGTCTCTATTGCTAGTTTCACATATTCCTCCATCTCCCAATCCTAGCAGGACAAGTTGTTATATTTCACATCCAATACAACGCCTTCACTCTCCATAAAATTTGTATAAATACCTCAAGCTCCCTCTCATCAAAGTAGTGCAGCCACTGAAGAGAAACCACTTCCTTGAACCCTTCCAGGAAAGCTTTGGTCTGTTCCTCCACACCACGGTTGAACCGCCAATTTGTCATCAAGCTGTGAATTTCAAATCACATGCCATCTTTTAACATCTTCACATTTAACTTCTAAACAACATTTCTCAAAATGGACAAATAACCATGCAATAAGAAAATGGAAATAAAAAAGAAACAAAAACAGATTAATCTGGTTTCAGAAACTTTTCATGTCTGGTAAGCAATTTGACAGAAATACCACAGCATTGAAAGGGTTAATACAAGATTATTCCTTTAATTCACAAACATAAGGCAGTCAGGAAAATCAAAGGGCTCCCTGGTCAGTACAATCTACAACACTTACTTCAGGTACTCCTCTTTATTCTCTTCCGTGACTTTGATCTCACTTCCTCCGGTCTTGAGATCGTGCTGATCAATTTTTCCCAACACCTCAAAGTCTGCACAGAAGTATAACTCCAGGCCGCATTCCTCGATATTGTTTTCCCTGGAGAAAAAAACAAAAATATGACATAAATTCAATGAATCATCTCAAGACAACATTATAGGAAGAATCGGTCAAATAATTGGAAAAATCCCATACAGTGAGACTTTGCCTCCTTTCCTCATTAGCTTGTCTCATTGTCTCATAAGGAGGATAAATCATAAAATAAAAATCAAGATTAAAAATCTGGGCAACAAGTGCAGGATGTGATTTCTTAGGAAGTAGCAACTTACTTGACCCATAGCAGGGACTGGTGGAATTCTGGGTCCATAGACTCGAGGTCTTTGATGGTCAAGTTTTTGCTCAGCATTCTCTTGTAGAAAGGCATCGTGAAGCCGCTGTCTATGAATTTGCCATGGTACAAGGCCTGGATTTTGTCAAAAGAAATCAGAAACACGATGCACAATGATAGTTTTGAAATTCTAAAAACTTGAACTTATTAGGGACAGGTTTCATATCATATTTGTGTAATGTGAAAACTATCCTACTACGTCATTCCTTGCTCCACTTGTACATTATACCAGAGGTTGTTATCATATGTACAAGTTTTGAACTTGTATTGGTTTTCGGCATCAAGTTCTTGACCATAGCATGACTTTAGGAGTGCTATCATCAAGAGCGAGTGCCGAAAACCAATACAAGTTTGAAAAGTATTTTATTACACCCCCATTAAAATGAATTACTATACAGTCAGCAAAGATTCCTCTGGAATATTTTCAGAAACTGTGCAAACATTTAATCAAATCCTTAATTTAAAAAATATGCCATTATTAGACAAACCATTTGATTGTATTCTTGCGCGTCAAATTATGTTGTCACTGTCAACGTCACGAAAGTTTAAGGCATCTCTCGTTGCTACGGTGCAATATGCAAGCGTGCATTATGGGCCTATCAATGCACCTAGCAACTGCTCTTTATCATTACTAAAGGGGGTGTAATAATATACAATTTTTGAATTTGTACTTGTTTTTGGCATTGAGTTCTTGACCATTGCACGACTTTAGGAGTGCTATTATCAAGAACGAGTGCCGAAAACCAATACAAGTTTAAACATTTTTTTATTACACCCCCATTGAAAAAAAATCACAGTATAGTCAGCAAAGATTCCTCTGGAATATTTTCAGAAACTGTGCAAACATTTAATCAAATCCTTAATTTTTTTAAATTGCCATTATTAGACAAACCATTTGATTGTATTCTTGCGTGTCTAATTATGTCATCACTGTCAACGTCACGAAAGTTCAAGGCATCTCTCGTTGCTACGGTGCAATATGCGAGCGTGCATTATGGGCCTATAAATGCACCTAGCAACCGCTCTTATCATTTCTGAAGGGGGTGTATTAATACGCTATTTTGACTCTTTTATGAATTTTGGTTCAACATATAACTGATTTCAAAATTTTCATTTGTTTCTCAAGTTCTAAAACTTTTTTTTTTCAACCCTTGTGGTGCGCTTTTTATTAAAATTATAAAAAAAAATAATTCAGCAGATTAGTAACGAAACAAAAAAAGAAGTAAAAATATAGTGACCGTATCCTAGTTTTAGATTTAAAAAGGAGGTAACAAGATTGCAAAAGTAAAGGCTACACTCAGGCTAAAAAATAACCCAATAGAACCATTCTGACAATACATGTCACTTTAAGAGAGACCCTACAAGTTATTGGCTTGAATCAAAAAGAAAAAAAAGAATGCTCTGAAGTTTAAGAGGTCTGTAATCGACCACGTTGAAATGCGCACTGGCAGTAATTAATCGGTCCAGCCGAGCCAGTCAATTAATCGGAAGAAGATGCCTTGGTTACCATGGCAATGAATCTCCCGATGAATCTGAAGTACTGGAGATGGTCTGGGTTGATGCTCGAGGCAGGGTTGATTTGTAGACAATAGTTGCTGTTGCTGGCGTACTCAAACAGGCAGTACATTGGGTTGAGAACGTCGTGGGATAAATGGAAAAACCATTCTCTGGAAGGGGAGACATAAAATAACCATTGACAGTTTGAGATCTCTATGAGACATAAAATAACCATTGACAGTTTGAGATCTCATTCTTCTTCATAAATCTTTATCATGAAAGGCAGACAAAAGCACAATTATAAATATCAAAACAATTGAGCTTGTTATTACTTTTATTTTTTATCATTATGATTATTATCATCAAAATAAAACAATCAATCAAAGATGAAGTTCAAATTCTGCAAATCATTTTTTAAATTTCATTCCAAAATAAAAACACAAAACAGAAACCCTCATAAAAATAGAGAGCTTTTTCTCAGAAATAGAATATTATTAATTCATCGTGCCCAAAATTAAAATCTGTTTCATCCACTGAGACCTGTCCTACCTTGCCAAGCCTCCATAGTCCAGACCTTCCTCTCCTTTAAATATAATGTACAGCCGCCTCCTCAGATCAAAGGCTTGCAGTCTCATTATCTTTATACGACCAAACAAACAAATGAACAATGATAAGAACATGCAAAGAGTAGCAGGTCAAGACCATGACATTGTACTTTTTCATCAGTTTTCATTCCTTACAAGTCTGAGAAATGCCTATGTATGCCACAAACTTCACTTTGAAAATTAATAAGTCAAACAACAAAGTCATTAAATTGAGAAGAAACAGAGCGAATATAAAATGATGACCTTATCATCATTCTTTGATAACAAAATAAAAAAAGGTAGCTGCCTTAATGTAAAAGGAAAACTTTTTATTTTTTTATTTCTAGAACCTATAAAATATAAATTTGAAAACTACCATTTTGAGACAAAATAAGAGCAAAATTTGTAAGTACCTGGGCAAAAGAATCTTCAAACAGATTGTCTCTGGAGACGGTGATTTTTACATGTCCTGCCAGCGCGTTCGAGTGGCACAAGTAACGGAATTGACCCAACTTGAAACGGAAGCTCCTTTCATACTGGATGGGCACACCATACACACCTTTAGGCCTGAAGAATAAAGTAAAAATCAACTAAGCACAGTGGAGAATATAAAATAAATTGCTGCCTTCAGTGAAAATAAAATTTACACACCGGTACACTTATATATAGGAATATTTTGTTTTGTATTTTCCCCCTTTAATACTGCAAGTATAGATGCCGTGTCAGGGCCTATGTGTCTGGTTAGACACGGAGGAGCAATCGGGTCATGGCATACATCCCTGCAGCCTAAAACCAACCAATCAATGAGCCAGAAAAAAAAAATTTGGATCAAGACAAAAGCAAGCAGCCAGGTGATCAACCCACAGTGTTGAGTCATTGATGGTGTGTAGGAACAAAATATTGAAAATCTTGTTCCTCATAGATTAGCCATACAACATTTCCTGTTGCCTTTGTTATTCATATTCAATAACAAGTTACACGAACTTAATCAAAATGTGCAGAATTTGAAAATGTAATTCATCACCATAATATAACTTAAAATTGGTTGTCACAGCAATCACACGAAGGAACGGTGTAAAGTCATATCATACTCGCTTCTAACAATTTTAATTTCAATATCTATTACCCCTTTCATAACCCAAATCTACTTGACTGTAGTGAGGGAAAAATAGACCTACCCCTTTTGAGGACCACCTCTCGGGTCTTGGAATGATGTAGTACGAGTGTTGTGGTCCACAAAGTAACGCACACCTTCCGCTGTGTAGCGCATCTCCCAACCCTCTGGCAAAGGGTCTTCTTGCATAATACTGTCACAGGGATAATAATAGAAATAGAAAAATTGAATTTACAGGGCACAATAAAATTCATGTTACCATCTTTTCCCTTCAATTATCCTTGAACATATTCTGGAACGCATTTAAGAAAAGAGACACCAGATAATGATGACCGTTTTACACTTTAATTTTTAAAAATTTGTTTCAATTTAATTTCTTTAAAGTGAAAATTAATATATGTGAAAAAATAAGCTTTAACTCCTATAAGAAACCTTTTTGTTGATTTGACATGACATATTTATAGAAGATGTATTCAATATTCATCCTTCGGTCCTATACATGATATATTTATGGAAGACATATCATATTCACCCTTGGGTCCTACACATGACATATTTATGGAAGACATATTCAATATTCACCCTTGGGTCCTGGGATCCTCCCACTGAGTAGTACGATTCTTGTGATTTACAAAATACACACGGTTGTTAGTATCCATTCGTTTCTCTGAAAGTTCACAAACAAAATCAACAGGCGATTGTAAAGAATCAACTAACAAAAATCACAACCCTAAGCAGTAAATAAAAGAAGAAAAAAACTTCCATTTCTACAAGGCTACAAATGTGTTATTTAAACATTATCAACTTTATCAACTTTCAAAAGCAATTTTGGGTTTTTTTGCTTTTGTTTGTTGAATAGCCTCCCCTTACTCACCCCACCCCTCTGGCAGGGGGCCCAGAGGATCATTGTCAGGCACTGCTGCCGCTTGCTGTGGGAACAGGAAGCGCTGACCAAACTGATCCAGATTGCGATTGCCCCGCCAGGCCTGCCAACTGGCGTAGTCGTTGAGTGACTGGACATTGGGACGTTGCCACGTTGTGGTGCGTGTGTTGTGATCCACAAAGTACACTCTCCCTCTCGGGTCGGTTCGCTTCTCCCAGCTACAACAACAAGAAAAGAAAACAATTCATATTAACACAGCTGTACAATTCTACGCTATTGTTGCTGTGAATTTCTTAGAATACTCAACACAAATTGTCCCTCACAAGTCAATAGGAAACTAAGCTGAAGAATAAAAACAGTACTTTTAAAGTGGGACGCCATGTGATCATTTATAGCATTTTTGATTCTACAATCTGGAATATCAAACTGCAGACTATTTTTAATTAAATAGGATTGAAAGCAATAATCAGTAGTGATGTCACTGAAAGGAGATATTTTTACTATAAAATATCCAGATTTTTTAAGAACATTAAAATGAGAGACTTATTCTTCTGTCTTAGTCAAACCAAATGTAGTGCCCATGCCTCTAAGGGTTTCATGAATACGCCCACCAAGCAACTTGGAACCAGACTAATTTTAATCACAGATTTGTAGACAGTCATTCTCTTTGGGTGGGGAAAAAGCCTTTTACCATTGCACAGTTGACCCTCAGCTCCATTAGTGTTAGATAACCACTATTTCTTAGGACAATACCAGTGACTTTAGACAACTCACCCTCTTGGTAATGGTCTCTCCCAGGTTGTTTTGCGGGTATTGTGGTCCACATAATAGGTGCGGCCTTGCTGGTCTTTTCTCATTTCCCATCTTGACAAGAAGATCAAACATCAGGATATAATTACTGGCTATGAGGACATAACAAGGCAAAAGGACTACACATGAGAGTAAGAGAGGGTAAGATTGAGGCAGAAGGAGTAAGATGCCTAAACTTCAGCCGTTCAGTCAGAGAATATCATACTTACATATAACATTGACACATCAAGGTTGAAGGTCTGTGCAGCATTTAAAAACCTACAATTTCTCTTTTCAACACAACATTAGATTTTTATATACAAAATGAACAAAATACAAAGCACTTCAACTTTTAGACTTTGGGCTTGGCTAAGAAAGCAGCAGTGGTTGACTTAGCAATGGTCGAAAAAATGTGAGAATGCTTATTTTTATTGTGAAGTTAAAAAACCCCGAGATGACCACAATGATATACAAAAGGCATTAGTCAATCCAGGCGAAGATACTCTACTCTTCAACATAAACTAATGGCTATTTTCTATGCATTTCAAAAACAGAAATTATTTCCTAAATATAAGAACATGAAAAATGTCAAGGACTGTGGTTGTGGCATACCCTGGTGGTAAAGGCTCATTAGGGGGTGGGGCCGCTGCCGACGTCCCAGCAGCTGTAGTACCCCCTGGTGGTGGTGGCTCAGGCCCGGTGGGAGGGTTAAGTGTGTTCGCTGGTGAGTCACTGCTCTCATTATTTGCTGATGGGCTTGCGGTGGGCGTTGCAGAGGTTTGGGCTACACGTGATGATGATAAAATAAAAACAATAATAACAATCTAAAAGGAGAGGGAGCCATAATTGATATCAAATAGGGTTAATCAATATATTGCACCTGTAAAAAATTCAACAATGTTGATTATTTTCAAATAACTGGTTACACCAGTAACCTTAAATTTAAAAGATATTGTTTACTAAATAAAACAAAAACAGCATAACTATACCAATCCCCATATATGTTTACAAGCTCATATTTTAATACAAAAATGAATCAAGAATTATTAATTCTAATCTTTAAAAAAAATTTTTTTAAATCATATTCACAAAAAAAAGAAAAATTATCAGAAAATCTATTTCAATATAAAATTTTTGAGCAGAGAGGGCAGTTTTGCAAATTGAAAATTTCAAAAAGCTATCGTTAGAGCTTTAATATAGCTTACCACTACCACCAGCTGAGGAGTTTCGAGATCTTGGTGGGAGACTCGGGAGAGGGGGAATGGGTGGAGCAGGTCGGCCTTGGGAATTGGTCGGATAACGACTGTTTGGCTTCCTCTGACCCGATCTCCCTGCTTCTTCAGAGTTTGCCTGAGCTGAGGACACCTCTTGGCTTGAAGAGGAAGAGGCAGCTGCACCTCCGTTTGACAGTGTGCTCAGGGGTCTGGTACCTATTTTTTTTTTTCCAATGAAATGGAATAAAAAAAAATTTTAAATTGTAGATTTTTCAAAAGCTATTTTCCATCTGTAAAAATGAAGATAATTGGCACGAGTTCATGAAATGAGAAAAAAATACCAGGTACCCTGTGAATCGTGCAACTAACGACAAGCTAAGACGATCACCAATAAAAATCCATCTAGGCTAAAAAAGGCTTTTTTTTCACTTCCAGGTTTATATCGAATCAGGGAGAGATCCTGAATTTTTGACACAATCTAAAATCTGTAACTTCAAACCAAATTCTAATCACAGAAGAGTAGATTACCAGCATTATAAAGCACTGAGTTAAATCAGGAAGATATAAAATTTTAACCATGAATTCATACGCTGTTCCTCTGAACAAGTAAAACCAAAGAAGAATATTTTATGTAGAGGAAGTTTGAGAAGCTATAATTAGATTGGGCATTACCATTGCGAGATCTCCTTGGATATTGCTGCATGTTGACCTGCATTCCATGCAACAAAATGACCACTTCGCCAACTTTCTTCCCATCATTTTTTAGGTCAAATGACTTCTGATAATTATTGACTGTAATAGAAGAAAAAGTGAATTCAATGGTTAACAAGTGACAATGTACAGTATTCTTCTTTGTGGAAAGACAAACAAGAATGAGTAAGAATTTTTTTTAAATACTATCTTTTATTTTTAATCAATTCTTTTCTAACTTTTTCTCTTATTGGTGACTGTTCCAAAAAGTTTAATGGGAAATCATTTTTAAAGGTATTTGAACCCGTTAAATAAAAACTTAGACACAGATAATGTGACAAAGTATTAATTATAAAAAGATCTGCAGAAAACTTAAAATAAGAACGTTCATTTTTTTTCTTTAAAAGATAAAACAAGAATTTAAAATTTTCTTTCATTCCTCAAGGTGCTTACATTTTCCATGTTCTTTCTCCAACAAAGGATGCAAGTTGACAACAGCCTGGCCGATAATTGTATCAGTTCTGATACTGTTGGAGCTCATGATTCTCACATCAATTTTGGAATATGGCGTAGCCAGTCTAAAAGAAAGAGTAGAATATTCAAATTCAAAGATAAAATTTATCAAAACAAGATTAAGCAACAGGTCTTCCTTCACCCAGACTCATCTATGGATCAAATCACACGGCTACTTTATAAAACATCTTAAAATGAGATATAAAATTTCTTATCAATGATATTTGAAAATGACCACTCGATTTTACAATACAAGTCAAGGTGTGTGATATCCATGCGAAAAATTTATTAAAAAATACACTCTTTATGTTATAGATTCATCCTGATTCTCTTGATAGTCAATATGAGAAAAATTGAGAGACAAACTTTCAATTAGGAGCCAATCAAGTTAGAATAGATGTATATATAGATGACAATCATGTCAGAGTAGATGTATATATAGATAACAATCAAGTCAGAGTAGATGTATATATAGATAACAATCAAGTCAGAGTAGATGTATATAGATGACAATCAAGTCAGAGTAGATGTATATATAGATAACAATCAAGTCAGAGTAGATGTATATATAGATAACAATCAAGTCAGAGTAGATGTATATAGATAACAATCAAGATGTCTTATGGTGTTAAGACATAAAACTGTAAATTTTGAAAGTCATTAGACAATACTTGTAACTTACAGAGTGAAGTGTTCATCCCATTTTGGAGTGCCATTTTTACGACAGACCTCTGTCCTTTTAGGAGGCTGACCATCCAGACTTATTTCAACATATGAATCTGGCTTTGCATTGAAAAGCTTTCCTGTTGATATCAGCTTTGCAGATTGAACTGTAAAAAAAAAAGGAAATAAACAATATAAATTGCTCACATTTTTTTTAAATGGTTGGAAGTAAAAAAAAAATGAATACAATAAACAAACTGTTATAAGCATGATGAAAATCTAAAACAATAACAAAAAAGAACAGTGAGAAATAAATTAAGTCTGGTGAATCAAAACTTTTTTCACAATGCATCGACCAAACATAAAGAGAAAGAGGTTATGAACTCAAAGGATTGATAATGATGGAGTGTGTTTCCTTTTTCGTTTCACCCTGAGGGTCTTCACAAAACTATTTTATCTACTTGGACCATCTGGTGCACTTCATTCTCACACTGACCATCTGCCTGCGCCATTCTCACATTGACCGTCTGCGTCATTGCAGTTTCCCCAGCACTATCAGTGTCAGGTTGTGGAACAGCTTGATTATAAATACTACCTCTGAGCTTATTAACAGCACCGAATATTTCCAAAAGGCAATCCAGTGGCCATTAAGAGCACTTCATAAAAGATGTAAAAGTCAAATATTCTACTTCATCCCGTTGTATGATAATTTCCCTCTTGAACTGGTACGTCCTTGCAAAGCTGGCTTCAAAGACATGTCTTCTTGTCGGAATCACAAGACAATTATACAATTACTATCATTTCAAAACTACTTTCATGGTGGAAAGGAAGGAACTGACTTAAAAAAATGCGCTGACAGTAATAATCAACAATCAGCAAAGGAAATCAAACAGTTGAAAGAACAAGTACAGTTCAAGATTACATTAATTCTACGCCTGAATTGAAACTCAAATTGCAATCATAAATAAAGATAACAGCGAAATAAATAGTATTTAGGCATGCCTAACTAGCTCATGGTGCACTTTGCACCCCAAAGATGAAGTATACCAAAATACATCAGATTAAATTATTCACGAACACACACACAGACCTGCCACTTGTACGGAATAAATCGGTATTATACCGATTTTTCGTCTAAATTTGACCCGATACCGATTTCTATACCGATTTATCCTGATTTTTCATTAAGACCGTCCGTCGTCATCCACCTTAATGATAAATTATTAAAACTGCAATTATGTACAGGCAGCAAAGAACAACGTATCAAACTTATGGAATTAAGAAGAGAAAGACTTAATTAGAACCCCTTGAATATTCAAATTAATGTCATCTCTAGCATTAAGCGAAAAGAAATGCAAAAGCGAGATCGATAACGGTAAAAAAAGTTTTTACGGCGGGTGTATCTGCACGGGTTCGACTTTTTAGTTGACCCGAATTCTAACTTTACTTTGAGTACCCAAAGCAGTCGAGTATCAGATACTCAGGGGAGCGGATAGCTCAAGTAATTGATGAGCTCGGCTTGTCGTGCTGCCGGCCAGGCGATAGGTGCCGTAGTTGGGTCCCGGGTTCATACCCCACTCCGGTCAATTTTCTCTTTTTCAATTTTTCTGCTTTCTTTTGCTTTGTCTTGTTTCTGCACTGCATATTATCTCAAGGTTGACTCATTTCTAATAATTGGTAGGATCCATTAACTTGAGTATTTACAAGGAAATCAAATGCGACTATTTAGGTCTCGGGAGCAAGTACGCTAGATATTAATATTCATGAGAGAGATACGAAGATCGCTATCGTGTTCGTCGTTTGTTTACGGGCAGCATCATTTACCTGTCAAAACATCGACATTTTAGAACTTTTCGCTTTTGACAAGTTGACAAGTGACGGAAAAGCAATTCGATTAAACTGAAATATTTTGATTTCATGCCTCTTTTCAGAGGCTCGTGGTCTTAGTCTTAGGTCTTACGAGTAACGCACTACTGAAGTGTGACAGCGGGTGTCTCTTCTAGCGTCTAGCGAGTAGATTGTTGTCAGGGGTCTGGACAATATCTAGCTAGATTGTAGTATTTCACCGCATTAACCAAAAAAATTAAAATCAAAACTTATATATGTGTTTGGGTCTTTTTTTCCCTCATAATGAAAACAAATGACACTTAGTGTGGCATAAAGCTCGGATATTGTCTAGACTAGTAAGTACTTCTTTGCACGGACGTCAATGCAGGTGCGCTGCTATTTAGCAAAAAGCTAAAGTTACAGCGCATTTTGACTTGCCCGCGCGAGCTATACAGATTTTTTCCTCAAAATACAGATTTTTTGGGCCAATAATACATATTTTTGTATAAGACATTGTGGCAGGTCTGCACACACCAGACATGAAGTTAACCCTTTCACAACGAGGTATGATTCTATTCCAACTGAAATATGCAAAATCATGAAAATGTACGTGTTCTTATACCAGATAAATCAGATTTCAGTGAACTGACATGCCAGTTCACTGAAATCTGATTTATCTGGTATAAGAACAGGCAAATCTTGAAATGTCAGTGTCCTTAGCAGTGAAAGGGTTAAAATATCACAGTAAACAGCAGCTGCACTTACTGGTGACCACAAGCTGAGACAGCTGGGGAGTAGTGGCAGCCCCTGCAGCTTCACCCATACTAACAATACCAGTTAGCAGCTAACGGTCATTTTCTGTTCAAAGCAAACATTTAGAGAAGTCAGTTATTTACAAATTAATTAGCAGTGAATAATATCTTTTAATCATATTTAAAATCAAAGTAGAATAGATAATTTCATTCAATATCATTTTATGTGTTGTAACATTATTAGTAGTAAAGGCACACACTGTATACTAGAGTATAATGCTCTACAATGGAGTGTCTACATACACATATTGTCTCAGTATCTATCAACACGGTTACCTGGCACTCAGTTTGCGGGGTCCATTAGCTGTATGGACAGTAACTGCTTCATTCCTTTCATAACCTTCACTTCAAAATATCAAGCAGGATCTTAGACTATATACTTGTCAGGTCTCTGCCATACATTTTGCAGAAGTTTTCGCAGTAATATTCTGACATCATGCCAACGATTTATGTCAATGGTAATCTATAATTTTTTCTTTGGGCCTAGTCCCAAAAGAAACCAAAAAGTCTCTTTAATTGTTATCAAATGAACAAATATTCTATAGCCTTATGAATATATTCAAATAATTCCATTGAGAGGTCAAATGCAGTTCAAGGCAATCACTTTTTCAACATCTGATGCCAAAAACCTTTTTCTCTCAACACTGTGTACTGATTTAAAAAACATTTAAAAATCAAAGGTTTAGAAGAAATGATAGGTAAGCTTAGTATAAAGACTTATCGATATATACTAGATATATTTAAGTATCAGAAGAGATGAGAAGGATTTTTTTTTTTCAATTATAAAAACTTGTCTTGTTGAATGATGACATTGACAAGCGTTGACAGACACTGCCTAGCGGGTCAGCACTGAGTTGGTTAGCAAGAAATAAAACCGTGCCGGGAGGCAGTATTCTCCTATGATCTACATTGGACAGGGATTAGAAATTGAACAAGCTTTATGATGTGAACTTCTTTCTTCTATTTGTTAGTGAAAACTTAAGACAAGTAGCTATCTTTCATAGTGCAATGCCGCTTTTCAATAATGAGAAGCAACCAACGTGAAGCTTAGTCACAAACTTCACTAAAAACAAGCGAGAAACAGTCATTGATTAACCCTTTTATGGAGCGTTCAGACTAGATCTCGACATTTCCAACATTGGGAGTGGAAGTAATGAATCTTGACATGCGAGATCTGGCGGTGTCACGCGCTTGTGCTTAATCTGCCCAATGCAGATACAACTCATGAGTGACTTATTTTCTAATATAAACGTAGTAATCAAATGATAGGCAGTTCTTGAATCTGATTGGTCAATGGTTTAGCCTTGTTGTAGAACCATTCCCACAACCTTTTCACTGCTTCTAGGTCATATGACGTAGTCAGAAAGGTCGGCAGCCAGCTTCTCCCTATGTAATACTGTTTTAACTAATTACCAATGCATGCGCGTGTGGTTAGACAAAGGAGCTAGATGGTGAGTACTAAAAACGTAAGCTTATTACATCTATTTATTTCTTAAATGAAATATGGCTGAGAACGTCAGACATAGTGTAAAATATGCATAGTGTTTACAACTGTAAAACACCCTTAGGCGCAGGGATATTGATAAGACAATGCGTGAGCAGGCAGCTAACCTATCCTGATTACCCTTCTGGTGCCCAAATCTGAATCGCAATTTTCATTGGCTGATTGCCACTTTCGTAATTATTTCTTCTTGAACAGTCCCATACAGAGAGCCACTGGGTTTCTAATAATATAAACAACCTGCAAACACAGCCACTTTCTACCTTCTTATTTGAAGGCAAAACCAATTTGCAAGAGTCAGTGGTATATCCCCCATTAGTCTATAGAATGGTTGACAATGTTTCATGGTGGGATGTTGAAAAGATGCAGTTAGACAAGTTTTTCAAATTGATCCCTTCAATTATTGACTCATTACACACATATTCTAGTTAAGAAAATGTTGGTTTATATTTAAATCATCCATAGACTATATCTATTGGCTGTCCAGTAGCTAACACTAACAAGAGAACGCCAAACAAAGATGACAGAATCATGATTAGGCAATTGATATGTTTGAAGGCATTCTCATTGATCATTGAACATCACAACCAGGAAGATCATCTCTAGACGTCTAGTCTAGATACTGGAAACAACATTAAGTTAATTTGGTTATACACAAAATATTTCTTTTAAAAAATCAATGCAATTACAGCGGCTTCGAAGATATTCCAGAAACAACGAACATTACAAAAACATTTTATCACCCACACCAGAAGCAAAACAGGTCTTCAGTATTAGTCTAACCCTTCTGGTGTGGGCGCTTCCAGATCAAATATATCAGTAATACTATTTCTATACGCACCATACTATATACAAGATGCAATAGATTCCAGAATATTTGAAAAATCGCAATATCAATGGAGTCATAAGCTTTCCTTCATCCTCAGGTAAAAACTTTTATCCTGGTACTTGATGTGTCAACAACCTCAAGACATCCTCCATTACTGATCATGTGATCAATGACGTCATGAGGGTGTACCATGGAAAGAGAACTGTTTGCTGAAAAGAATTGCCTTCCTCCTTCCTTGGCTTTTCAAACGTGACTGACGTGTTTCAGCAAAACTAAATCGATGTTTATTTACCTTCCGCATAGACAGATGATATTTCTCTCGGTCATTAACCGGCGACATGAATTCAATTGGTTTTAGTCTGTATTTGAGTTACCATTTCGTCACCTTCGTAGTACATTCTTTTGTTATCTTCAATAAAGAGCCAAACTCGTCGAGGTACTAAGTACAAAAGCGGTGCACCCCCCCCCCCCCCCCACACACACACACACACACACACACACACACCCTTTTTAATCAAGCTATCTTTGAATAAGATCGATATCAAAGAATATATACACTGTATGTGAATATAAATTTAACCGCCTATCACACTTTCATGTTCTGTGTTGGTTTATAGAATACGATCATGTATCATGCTCTGCCTAGGGAGCAAAATGAAAATGCGAAGAATCTAAGCCAATCGGATAGAACAAAGCTCTCAGCACACAACGATCTAAAAACAAAACAAAGAGCAACTTATCTAGCGAGGTAGTTCTAGATATATAGATAGTCTTCCACTTAAAATGCTATAATTATGCCTCTTGACTCAGCCTGTGCCTCGAACTGATCGGTCGAAGAGGAATTTGGTTAGATTAGGTAGCTATTCTCAATTCAAAATTACATTGAATAGGTAGAAACAATGGATCTCTTTAGTTTATCTATAAACTATAGGGCTCTAGCTGATCAAGCTACATAGATAGTAGGTGCATATTTTCTTGCTCACGGGGATCATTGAAATTGTTGTCATTCAACCTTTCTTCCTTGAATTAAATGACTACGTGGCTGGACCGAGTATGAGTATGATATGTATTACCGCCATTGCACATTTCAACCTGATCGATTTTTCAACTTTAGGGCGATGACTTATGGGGTGTTTCTTCAAGTTATATGTCGGAGTGTGTCTCTAAAGACTTCAATGTTTTCCATGAGCTTTGCTGTTGTAGGCTCGCCGTTCGCAAATAATATCAGGGGCTTGTATAGCAAGTCAGTTGGGTGTTGGTGGGGTGGGCATGTCCTCTTTCTGTAGTACCTATCACATACACGGGCGTCATTCAAAACTACTGCATTGCTAAAAGATTCGCCAATTCGCCATTTCAATCCAATGCCCAAACGATTGCATTGTTAAAAGATTCGCCATTTCAAATCCAATGCCCAAGAAGTATGTGGATACTAGGATACCTTCTTAACCCTTTCACTGCGAGGTCTGATTTAAGCCCAACTAAATTATATGCAAAATCTTTAAAATGTACCTGTTCTTATACCAGATAAATCAGATTTCAGTGAACTGAAATCTGATTTATTTGGTTTAAGAACAGGCAAGTTTTGATGATTTTGGTGGCCTTAGCAATGAAAGGGTTAATCGACATGTTATACATATTTATAAGCTAGATATATAACTAATGTAGCCAATGAAAATGCACGAGAGGAGGGTGCGTTATCAGGGTAGCAAGTAGTGACGTAGTTCAGTGTAATAACATTACACCATTTTGTTCCTACATCGCTATCAAAGAAGTAGGGAAGAAAAGAAAAGAAGATAAGATAATAAGGATCAGTGTGGATTGTGGGGCAGGCAGTGGGTGACCGAGAGGGTTTAGGCACGCTTTATTTATTCCTTGGCCTTCTGATTGGCAAGGCAATGGGTGCCGAAGCGGGTCCACGGATCGAATCTATGCTAGGCCACTCTATTTGTTTTGTTTTATTGTTTGTTTGTTTGTTTGTTTCGGGTTGTTGTTGTTTTGTTTTGTTTTTGTTGGGGTTTTTTTTCTCGGCATTGTGTGCTTTTATTTGTGAATTCTCATCCTTATTTTAGGAAAAGCATCATAAGGTTTGACCCACTGCTTTGGTAGCCTGGTGATAGCCTATAAAATGTGTGATGAATTTTCACGGAATAAATTCAAATACAGTAAAACATCTAGAATAATACTTTCTTAAAACAATACGAAATGTATATTCGGAGACAATTGATCGTCTAGCCAGTGAGTGGCAGTACTGGTGATAGGATTCCGTGATAAGTTGTTCAATCAAATTGATTCTGATTGACGGTGTCGTTAAATGGGAGTAAATTAAATGCTGCTCTCTGTTGCACACTTGTACATGGGTGATCCAGCCATGATAGTAACTGATGAAATGAGCGTCGAAGTCAGAATAATTAGAATAGGCAATGACTCAAGGAGAGAGGCCTTAGCTACGCGTTAACGGCTGTAATTGTTCGAAATACAATGAGTGCCACGGGAGCCCTTATTTCAAAACCACGCATTACTGACTTGCGGTTCAGTGTGTAGACCCTTTTCTTTGCGTGTGTAAGCCAAACTGGGTCCCCGCTGTGGCTCATAAGGAAGGTGGGCCATTCTCATTATGGCCTTTGTTTGCAACCGCGCCGGAGGCTGGAACGGAATGTAACTGAGCAGCTTCGATCAGCTCTTTGTCCATCATAACTTTGGTAAAGTTTGTCATAGGGGATGTCAGCTGTCTTGAATGAACATTACAATGACAATGATATTTTACACTGAACTTTAAACAAAAATGACCTCTCTCTCTCTCTCTCTCTCTCTCTCTCTCTAGATATGTATCCTTGGGCGGCACTTTTTTCTTTGTTATGCTGAACTTGAACCTTGTTTGACAAAAAACGTACCTACTATTATTGTGCAGGATACGATATGATATAATATGTATTAGGGGAATACTTGTACTTGTACACAATTTTGTTGATATCGATAAAGATACGCGTACGGTCACAGTACTGAGTAAATATCCTGCACGTAACTTTAAATGTCACAGCGAGATATGCACAATCTTGAAAATGTACGTATTCAAACAAATAAGATTTCAGTGCACTGACACATATATGCCAAAAGCCTGAATGTCCGTTCACTGAAATCTGGTTTATTTGGTATAAGAATAGGCAAGTCTTGAAGATTTTGTTGTCTTTAGCATTGAAAGGGTTAACACTATCGAAAGTAGACCGCACGATAACGCCTATTACAGAAATATGCATAGGCCGATAAAGGTACATAGTAATATGATCATAACTACATACACGACATGTTTGTTTACTTATTGAACAATTACAATTATAACAGGTACATGGTATGATCAGAACTACACGACATACTTGTTTACTTATCGAGAGAGTGTTGGGGTGCTTGCAACTGCTATAGTCCCATTAAGCACGCATCACGAATCACTCTGTACCTACAATCAAAGACATCAAGTTTTCACTAAGATCTCTCCCATTTTTACCTAACAATGAGTTTCAAATACAGTAGTTCTTTTACTTGTATGTAATATCTCTGCTAAGGCACAACACATACAGATCGGGCCTTTTCCAATTACCACGCTACGCTACACTGAGCAAGCCATGATGTGCACATCATACATAATACAATCAAACTGTCTCGCCCTGCCTACATTGCTGCAGCCATAACATTCTCTTTCAATTTCACTGAGATGTGTAATAATATGAATGAATTCAGATTAATACTAATAGCAAGTTACTTTTAAAAATCCATACGTATCTGCTTACTTGAACTCAGGAGGAGGGCATTAGAAGCCCAGTTAATCCTATTAGGACAATTTTATGTGTTCGTAAAAGTGAGCGCAGAGAGGGAGGGAGGGATATATATATGGAATATATTTATATGTATGTATGTATGTATGTATGTATGTATGTATGTATGTATGTATATATATATATATATATATATATATATATATATAGAGAGAGAGAGAGAGAGAGAGAGAGAGATAGAGAGAGTGAGAACCCTACAATTTATATAGATGTAGATGTAAAGAGAAGAACAGAAATAGAGATTGAAGGTGAAAAAAACACAACAACCAAGAGAAATACGTAGAGGAATAGAATGTAGAGAGAAGGGGGATGAGGAAAAGAGGAAGGAGGAAATTTGAATTGCAAAGAGGAAAGAGAAAGAGAAGAGCAAAAAGAAGAAGAGGAATGAGGGAGGTAGAGCGGAGGATGTGGGGGATGACGATAGTCATTGTGTAGTAAGGAATGATTACAATTTCCATTCCTTATCCGTACCACAAAAAAACCCAATAAAAACATAACATCAGCAAGCAAGCTGCGGTACCGTGTACCAACATTTCGAAATCTGATTCAATTAGAATTAGTAGCAATGGATGTCATTGTCATCAGTATATCCTCCACAGTTTATATACATACTGCAATAGATGTCATTGTCATCAGTATATCCTCCACAGTTTATATACATACTGCAATGG
>JAUEKZ010226054.1:0-21668 GCA_031471865.1 Melibe leonina
CCCCCCCCCCCCCCCCCCCCCCCCCCCCCCCCCCCCCCCCCCCCCCCCCCCCCCCCCCCCCCCCCCCCCCCCAATAGCAATATCATGATATTTTGTTTCATCGTGGTTTGTTCTTTAGTATGAATCTATCAAGATTTCCTTCTTTCCCACATTTCACAAACATTGAGTCCTTTTATAATGGAATCGTATACTGATGGAGATCTTGTTTGACGACTCAAAAGTATTTCGTCCACTGTATTCTATTATATTGACTAATGACTGTTGGTTTTGTTTAGATGAACCCTCGAGGAGGAACGGTAGAAGATACCCATTATCAAAAAAACAATATTTGTTGAAGCGGACGAAATCTTTAAGAAAGGAGAAGAAAAATAAAAAGAATAGCTAGATAAAATAGATCGCTTTAATGCTTCAAATATCGTTTCAGCGAAATAATAGTAAACAATGTAGTATTATGAATAGTTCTACAATCCTAAAACCTAAATATAATGAGCAACCATTATTATGTCCATACAAGTTGAATATTATGAAAACCAATACATAACATTCATACACGAATTTGACAAGTAGAACCCTAACAAACCTTATTCGTTGTTCATCATCCGGTCTAGATAAGGTTTGCCTAATCCACACAGAAATTAATCGAATCGGGAGCTCTGACGACAGTTCTATTGTCCGCTCTCTTTGTTGTGCACGCGCAAGCATTGTGCGCGGTCATTGGAGTGTGTAATTAGTCCCATGTTATCTATCAAGGCGCATTATTATAAACACACAACGACAGAATCATATCGAAATGAACAGTCTGAAAACATACTCGCGGCATCTCAAGGTCCGCTAAATGGAGATATAATAATGAATGAAACTGCGAGTTGACAGATTCCTTGGTCAGGTTGCCATTGTTTCGTGTATTTTGTGTGTTGTTGTTTTGTACCTACGAGTATACCATTGTCATTATCTTAATATGACAAAATAAATAAGATCATTAGTGTTTTGAACCAAAAAGGAAAATAGAATTGGATATGAGAAATTATTATTGTTTTCTGTCCTTATAGTATCAAATATCTCTTGAAAGAAAACAATGTTTTGCGACAACCTTACACCGGAAGTTTTCAAAAGGTAATCAATAAAGAATGAAATGACCAGCGACAAAACAATTTAATAACGAAATTATATATAGTGGCGTTGCGGCAGAAGAAGTTTAATGTTTTCAAAAGCTTCAGTAACCTTGATGATATGAACCTGTGGACATCCTATTCTATAAGTTATTCCTTGTTCAATGTATCATAACTTTCGCTTTAGCATTTTGGTGATGAGTTCTCGTATTTATAGGCTATTTGAGAGGCTGAGCTGTAATTTAAAAAGAATCATTGCCGCGACAAACGATACCAGATATTGATAAACTTCCAGAAATTCGTTGAGATATGCCATGTCAAAAATATTTTCAAAAACAATAACAACATAATAAAAAAAAAAAAGATCTGACATGGAAAACATCCCACAAAAATGCAGACATTAGGCCAATGTAATGAGAGGCTCATTACTTACATAACAATATACATGTAGATACAACATCCTTCCTAACCATGGTCATTCGGTGCGATTTTAGACGAATCTTTGTAATCTTGACCCTTTCACTGCGAGGTCAGATTCGAACCCAACTATGCAAAATTTTAAAAAAACGTGCGTGTACTTTTATACATATATATTCTGTTATGAGTACAAGCAAATCTTGAAGATCTTAGTGTCTTTGGAATTGAAAGGGTTGAAACTAATAATAATCTATTGATTTTGCATTCATTAATTGCTCCCTAAAGACGTTGCAGCAAACCTACATTTTAAGCACCTCATCCATATTTTATCACGTCTTTGCTGTTAAAAGTGCTTGGAAATTACAAAAATTCCACCTGGCTAACGCAGGCAACTTGTTACATTATGATTTATAATATATATTTTTTTTTACATCATATTCTTAAGTAATGTCTTGCTGATCCACATTATCAATCATTATCAAGGAAGACATCTTGAGATTTGAAAAGGCTACGGCTAATCAGGGTTAAATTTTCTTTGGGAGTTTCCTTGTAGATTCTTTTTTTTTCTTTTTGTTCTCACTTTTTCTTTTTAAAAAACATATCTGTGTGTCTAAACTTGGAAGAGGATTTGAAGTTTTACAGCTTCTAAGCCTGTTACAGACGCCCCATAGAGATGGATCATCAGTCTAGGAAAGGGATGTGGGGTCTAGCAGACAGGAGTTTGTACAGGCGGTTGCTGCTACGTGAGTGCATATCATTATTAGCTTGTTACACTCATCTCCATGACAACATGGAAACGCGGAAGGAGCGATGATGTTATGTCATCTTTTTATCCTTCTTGTTTTATACTTCCCTTCGCTGTTGTCGTGAAACATTAAACATTTCTCTACTAAATATTAGCTCTGCCCGGATGCCATAAATTCTACGGGATAAAATGCATTATAAGTAATTCCCTATAAATGATTATAATAAAATAAAAAGTGTATTGCAAACCATTGCACGGAAATCTACTAAAACTGGTATTACTGTACTGTATTTCATTCTTACGTTAATTTAAGAGTTGTGGGTGTTAGTAAAAGAAATGTTTGTTAGAGTGTGTCATATAATATCATTAATAAACTAGAATAGATCGTTATAATAAAACAATATCAACTCTAGAATAAAACAGTAAAAACTGCCACAAAATAGGAACAACGTCAGTTTAGGAATTTGTTCGATGGAAATCTGTATAAGAGGGAGATTAAAATGGGCATGTTCTGATGTATGATATTTTAAAACCAAATCAATACTCGGCTAAAGGATTATTTAAATAGCGTCAAGAAATAGCATGTCATCGTCTTGCTATTTCTTATTTTGTCTTCGTTTTAGACTGCATGGGAGTCTGACCTTTTTAGACGAAAGAAGCAGTTTGGAACTCTATTCATTGTGCATTTTATTTCGAGCCTTATTTAAATGCTGGACTTTTAAAGGATGAAAACCAGTTTCAGTCGGAAGCCATTGTTGGTAGTTTGTTGACATAAAACATCTGCAAGTAACCCTGTGCTTTATGACGTCTTTAGAAAGCAAACCGGACCTTTACTCCTACAATTTGGACAACATTGGCTCAGTAAAACAGGTGCTAGAGTTTGACGCTGATGACTGTGTGTACAAATCCTGTCGACGCCATTATGATAATTATCTTTGTCTTCGTCGATTATGTGATTATCTCTTGATACTATTATTCTCTCAACAAGTTCAGGTATAAATAACTACCTTGCTGGATAGCTTGACTACTGTCAGTGTTTGTTCGAAAGACAAATGTCTTTATTTTATATTCTAGAAACTAAAACTGCTTCACCCTGTTTGTTTTTGGGCCTCTTACTGACCAAGAGAGGTAAGAAAACGTTGTTGCAGTGCACCATATCATGTTGTCCACTGAAAATAGAAGCATGAGCGCCGTACATCAACAAAAGTAACAAGTAAAAATTAACTTAGATATTATGGTTATAACGATGTCAAAGATGCACAAAAGCTTCACAGGAAGAGAAAATAATAACTCGTAGTAAAAATAATTGAACAGCCAAGGGTTTAATAACAGGAACTACGTCGACACGAGAAAAAAAACTGCAAATGGTGAATGGAGAAAAGCCGTGACATCCGATGGGAAGAATCAATAGAGAATCCTTAAACGTTTCGAATCGGGGAGAAAATCCTCAGCTTTCTCCCTTCTTTAGGCCTAACGACAAACTCTACAGCCGAGACAAGAGCTCACAGGAAACCAGTTTCACAAGGAAAATAAAGACGAAGGCCCTTTTTTGATAGGGTAAAGCAGAAAAGATCGGAAAGCTTTGGCGATTGTATCAGAATAATGAACCAACAGTGAGGAATCGAGTGTTTGCTGTCCGCAAACGAACCCAATAAGACAGGAGGATGGGAACAACCATCAGGGGCGTACACTAAAGGGTGCTGCAATGGGGGACGAGGGTTGCGGGGAAGTTGGCTGGGAAAAGGGCGTCGGACAAGGCTAACAGACAGACTTTCAGACAGACAGGCAGACAGATAAACGGACAGAATAACAGACTGCCAGGGTTACAGAATATTTTGCCGCGGTTTGTTTGGATTCCATTACGGTTCTCACGTGTTTGTTTGATTATTTGTTTGTTTGTTTGTTCGAGTGTTTTCGGGCGCCAAGAAACAACGGGGGTAAAAAAAAGAGTCCAACGCCTACTACTTTTTTAATACATCTTATTATTATTATGTTTTACTTGGGTGTGTTATTTTAGATAAATATGGAAATTTGTTTGCTTCTTTTTTGTATCTTCTTGTTATCAATAATCGTTCACGGTACGATATGACATAACATACAATAACTATAAGCTGTAACATGTGTATACTCTATCATTTCCGTCCAAAAAATGTTGTTTTTCTTCTTCATCTTAAAATAATTTGTTTTTAATTTAGTCATTTCTTGTCTACATGTTTACATCGTTTATTTCGTTACTATACTAAATAGATCTTGTTCAGATGGGGGGGGGGGGGGTGAAAAAAATATGTGCCTGTGTAACTCATTTTCAAAATGGCTGATAAAAAAGCAGCGATAAAGATTCACCAAAGTCCTCTCAAACCATCCTAATCAGCGCCTTTCACATTTCTTGTTATCGTAACGTTGCCACATGCCCCGAGTGTAGCTGAATAGGGGCTAGTTAATATTCTGCAGCATGAGGTACCTACTTCGCTTGAATACATTATCATACCGAAAAGGGTATTTTTCCTGCTAAGTGCGAAATCTGAATAATATAGAGTATATAAGAATAAAAATAAAAATAAATAACAAAAATACATCAAGTGATCTAAAATTGCCATGCATTGTGAAGATAATGAGGGGGATGAATATACTGTGTAGATTGATAGACTGGTTATCAGGCCGTCAGGGAGAGACAGACAGACAGATAGACACATAATGGATTGTCAACTCAGGGGACTGAATAGTGGAAATTAGTAAGGATGGTAGGCTTGGATATGACGGAAAGAGAGGGGAAGGAGAGGAGAGGAGAGAGAGAGGGAGAGAGAAGAGGAGAAAGAAAGAGAGGGGAATGAGAGAAGAGGAGAGAGAGAGGGAGAGAGAGGGAAGGAGAGAAGAGGGAGAGAGAGAAGAGAGAGAGAGAGAGAGAGTGTGTGTGTGTGTGTGTGTGTGTGTCAGAGAGAAAAAGGGACAAGAAGGGAGGAGAGGGCGCGTTCGATCAGTGGCACGAAGGGCGATAATCGTCATTAAAACGCACGGCTCTATTGTATCGTTGGCGTCCAGATAAACACAGGCCTATTGCCTCCCTTGTTTGCTTCATCGCTTCCCTTTGCCCGTGCACGGGGAATAACTTGCAATCACGTCCGGTCCCAGGGGGGCGCCCGGGAGGAAGAGTGAGAAGAAGGGGAAAAGAGTGGGACGGAGGAGGAAAAGAAAATTATTGGGAGAAGAGGGACAAACAGAAGGGTATCAAGAAATAACAAATTGTTGGTATTTTACCTTTACGTTATTGTTCAGTCATGCTTATTTTATACAAATAAATTCACATTGCATTTTTTACGTGGTATATTCCAGAGAGTTGATGTTTGAGTTATTTGGGGGTTTTTTTGTCTGTAAACGCGAGGAAAATTATAGTGTAAATGCTAACAAGAATTCACAAATTCGATTTGTCCAGCACGCCAAATGTTACGTGGAGTGACACACTGATAAAGCAATAATCAACCGCACCCATCCCCAGAGAGATGGATGGTTTGAGAGTGAGGCGAGGGGGGGGGGGAGGACGGAGAGAGGAACAATGGGAAGATGGGGAGGGGGAGAGGAGGACAGCGAGAGGGTATGTGGAGTGGATGCCTCGTGATGCATGATTAATTGCGTTTTAATGGTGACGTGCGATGCCGGCTGGCTTGGGCGGAGCGTGAGTTATCCTTTGTCAATGAACACATAGGTAATGATATCGGCATTACAGCGCCAAGTGTTGCAGCCAAAAGAGCATAAAGATATACTAATAAAACAACATGAACGCTGTATTTAAAAAAATAAAAGTCGCAATTCATAAAAATAAAATAGGGTCTTGTATCACAAAAAATAATTATTTTGATTATGTAAATAGTGCTAAAAAATAGAGTTTGTTATTGTAGAGGCAAGACACTTAAACTTTTGAATATAAAATTGATATTATTTAATTGGGACGGTAATGATAACACTTGACCATGGGTATTTCATTAAATGATTATCTCATTTGGCAGCTTAAAGAATTTTACACAGATTTACGCCGATTAGAAAACAGCCTAAAGAATATGGGTATACAAAAAAAAGGAAATTAGTATGTGCTGTAAAATGAAATATAATCATAATTTCATTTAAAATATTTCTATCCTTGAATTTCTCTGGATTCAGTCCATTTCCTTATTGCTTCCACCACCATCTGGCTACCATAAACTTGTCTTGAATCATGTTTACAGTTCCTTTCAACCAAAACCTATCCAAACAATTCTCAACATCTACGCCAATGCCATCAAAATGGTTCTCAAGAAAATTTTGTAATTTTGGAGAATCCGGAATTTTTTTTAATTTAATCCAATTTCGAACTACACAATCTGATTTTCTCCGATTGGAAGAGGAAAGAGTGAGGAAAGGGGAAGTAGGTCGGTTATCTCTTTTAGAGCCGGTGCTGGTGATTGCGTGGACACGGTGATTAACCCTTTCGCAGCGAGGCCTGATTCTAACCCAACTGAAATATGGAACATCTTGAAAATGTACGAGTTATTATACCAGATAAATCAGATTTCAGTGAACCGACATATGCCTGATTATCAAGCTTTTGGCATATGTCAGTTAACTGAAATCTGATTTATCTGATATAACAACAGACAAGTATTGAGGATTTTGGTGGCCTTAGCGGTGAAAGGGTTAATATCTCAGTAGGGACATTGAAAACCAAAACAGGAAGTGGTCGTGAGCCGATGGTCAACACAGTTTCTCAGTGGAAGAGATTCCTTTTGAGAAAACAGTCCGGTGCTAAATAACGTCATCTCTGAATTCCGGAAAGATATCCTGATTTTTTAAATGTCTAAGTCAACCGCCATTGGTACTACAAAGAACACGGGTAAAAATATCATGCTTACATGTATACATTAAGTCGAATATTACCTAATGGTGAATGTCATCTGCTGATATATGACTATAACTTTGTTCAGATAACCTTAACCGACACGACATATTTTCGGGGTTTCTGTTAACCACTTTATTGTTTATGATTTTATTTGTTTGTGTGTGAGTGGGTGGGTGGGTGGAGGTTTTTTTTTCATTTTTGTTTACCTGTTTTCTTTTCTTTTCTTTCTAGTTTTTCTTTCTATTTTCCATTTTAAGAAAAGGATTTTATTTCTTTCTCTTCGTTAAATTTGGTAGAGGAGGTTACCGTTTCAATTCGGGTTGAAGTGAAGATTTTAGTTTGCATTCGAGAGCACCGACAACACATGAGAAGCTAGAGATGTTTGCCGTAAACATCCCGATGCGATTGATCCCTTTCAAGGCACTAGACTAGAGTTGAACCCCACGCAGTACCGTGCAGACTCAAGACGGTCAATAGAAATGATTAACACTTGAAATTTTGAACGATCATCCTGTCATTACCTCTCTGTATCGATCCCCACCATCCGGCGGGTGTTACGTCGGTGAAGAGTAATCACATGTATGCATTTCCAAGACACCAGATCACAAAATCAATGTAATAGGTCTGTTTAACTAAGGAAAACGAGTAGTTTTATCTAATAATAAATACGCTTCACAATCGCCAGTAGAATAAAAATAATCGCACAAGCACTCTCTGAATTATTTGCTCCGAGTTCAAATCTGTGACCAAAAAAAAAATTAAAAAATTGCAGGCATACAAAATTGATGAACACAAAAAAAAATTGGTTTCGACAGCTTCCTTTTGGCATTTATCAAACAAGTAGTAGTATTATTAAATGTAAACACCATTTTCTGCAGATATAATATGTGGAACGGTATAGAGAAACATTGTGTTGATAAAAACGGGTGGATGATTAAAGATCAATTTCCTAAGATGATATTGATACCTCCAATCAAGAATAATGGTGAAGAGGGGAAAAGCCCAAATTCAAACAGAACGCTGAAAGCGACACCATTGTAAGAAGGGTGAGGGGGAGATTTAAAGATCGTTGTCCAATTTAGCTGAGAAACGTGCTCAAAGGGCAGCACCAGAGAATTATCAGGCAGACTCTGGCATCTGATCCTCTCTCCATCGGACTCTTGTTGGCGAACGTGGGCAAATATAAAGCGGTTATTGTAGCAGCTTTTATTCTTTATTTTATGTTCTTATATAAACCTCTTTCCCAACTATTCCTGTGCCTGCCTTTTACGTGGCTAATCGTCAGCTTTGTAGAGACTTGGCTTACTAATCCGCAAACCCAGGCCTCTCATCCCATCCTTAAACGTTCTGGCATAAATCCCTGTCAGGGAAGAGTGTGCTACGATCTGGAGGGGGATGTGGGAGTAAGTAAGAAAGATAGAAAGAAAGAAAGAAAGAAAGAGGCATAGACAGGGAGCGAGGAAAGCGGATTTCGCAACAACAAAAATAGCGCATCACCATTTTCAACACCAAATCAACAAAAGCGCATGAATATTCTAAACAATACTTATGAACCATTTGCTATTGATCATTCATGAGGTTATACAAACTTAAAAAAACAAAAAAAACATTGAAGAGTAAAAACCTTGCACTACTCTAATTATCCAAAGGAATACCTGGGGAAAGTCCATTATATCATTTTCCCGACATGAATTCTTTCTATCCTATTCGTTATAACCAAGTATCAATTAAATTTTAATGTTTCATTGACTATCTGCAAAACTTGTGCATGAGGGATTTGTCCTAGATACTGCTAACCAATAACACATTCATGGTCCTATAAATCGTTATATCAAACTGATAGTTCAGTTCACTGGAAACCGCTATAAACTTATTTATCAATGGGTTCTGTACTTAAAATTGATAGGTTTCACAGTGAAATAGAAATTCAATTAATTTCAAATCTAGCATTACTGACATTGCTAAGACTCATGAGTGTTTGACAAATCAGCCTAGTATTCATCAACTTTAATAAATAATAAACATTCCTACCGATAAAGTAAACACACTGATTGAGACAAGGCTGCAAATTGATGAAACAAATTCACGCTCTTTGAGGATCGATGGGCCTGAACAATACTTCTTGTGGCCAGCTTGCGCATGATTGCCTGTCATCAATAATCCCTCATTTCGAGGATCTAATCACAGTGAGGCCAAACATGGCCGGGGGACAGGAAGCGAGCGAGGCAAACAGCACCAACAAAAACACATTATTAAAAGCAAATTCATGAGTCAACCAGCCAGAAAACGGAATTAATTCTTATCAAAATCTCTGCCGAAAGCTCGAGCTAAAATGCAATCCAACCAAACGGCGTGCTTAGCTAGCTGTCCTTCGAGCAAACACGGAGAGAGAGAGAGACAGAGAGAGAGAGAGAGAGAGAGAGGGAAAGAGAGGGAGAAAGAGGGGAGGGAGGGGGAGAAAGAGGGGAAGAGAGGGAGGGAGAGAGAGGGAGATAAAGAGGAAGAGGATAGAGAGAGAAAGAGAGAGAGAGGGAGGGAGAGAGACGGAGAGAGAGGGAGAAAGAGGGAGAGAGGGGGAGGGAAAGAGAGAGAGAGAGATGGAGAAAGAGGGAGAGAGGGGAGAGAGAGGAAGGGAGGAGGAGAAAGGGAGGGAGAGTGAGAGAGAGGGTGAAAGAAGGGGAGAGAGGGAGAAAGAAGGGGAGAGAGGGAGGGAGAGAGAGGCAGAGAGAGAAAGAGATAGGAACAGAGGAGAGAGAGAGAGAGGAACAGAGGAGAGAGAGAGAGAGAGAGAGAGAGAGCTAAACAAAAGTATTCCCCCATTGTTGTTCTCGGTGAGAGGTCTCTCATTCCCCCATCAAACAAACAAACCATCATGATTGTACAGCAAGCAGCGGCAGCGACGGCTCCGGGAGTCGTAGACTCCAATGTAGCTTTGCAATGGGAGAACACATCATCAAATCAATGCCACTGGACTGGCGCTGCTGATGCTGCAGCTTATCGTCTTTTAACCCACGGTGATGGTTAATATAAGGATTAGAACCATGATGATTGATGATGACGACGACGATGATGGTGATAAAGATGATGATGAAAATGAAGATGATTATGATCATTATAAAAATGATAGCGATTATGATGGTGATGATGATGATGGTGGTGATGATGATGATGGTGTTGATGACGACGATTAAGATAGTGATGATGATGATGGTGAACATGAGAACGAAATCTGAAAGGTGTGCACAATTCAAGAGATTGGTAGCCAGGGCGAAGATGGGTGATCAAAACAAAGAATGTACACATATAGATATGATAAGAAAACAAAACAATCCTAAAAGAACTAACTGTTGAAATAATTAAAAACAGCTAACGTTCCTTACAAAATGCTAATAGATTCTAAAATTAGTTTTATAGTCGACTCAAAGTCTTACTGATTATGTAGACATAGATATTTCATTTTTTTCAACAAGCAATAGATAAGTCACGCGGAAATTAAAAAAA
Organism: Melibe leonina; assembly: GCA_031471865.1. Classification (NCBI taxonomy): domain Eukaryota; kingdom Metazoa; phylum Mollusca; class Gastropoda; order Nudibranchia; family Dendronotidae; genus Melibe; species Melibe leonina. The sequence continues at coordinate 10,640 of JAUEKZ010226054.1, forward strand.
AAACCCATACAGAGATTCTACTACTAACCACGTTGATTGCTCCTTCGCTATCTACCGGTGACGTTTTGCATTACAAAGTCATTGCCGCACTCTCTCCCTTTGATTTTAGAATTCAGGATGGCATTGCATCGGAATAAATACATATCGCATTCATTGCGTTGGTTTGTCGATAGATGTCCAAACCCCCTAATAAGGACAGACATAGCGTTATCAAGAAGAGGCGGGATTGTTAAAGACAAAAGGAATACTCATGCCTAACACCAAACACACGAAACAAAACAAAAAACACGCACCCCACCCCCCATAATACAAAAACAAGGAAACAAAACAAAAACAAAAAACCGAAAAACACCGCCAAAAATAATAAAAATCATACATGTTCGCATTCCAGTTATTGTTGAAACGATGTTACGATAATAAGAGGTGTGTGGACAAACTCAGGCCGATCTCTTTCCTTCTCGTCCATTAGCGAAATTCCTCCCCTAGGGTGCTGGGGATCGGGGCGTGTCACTGGGATTCAAAGGTGATCTGTTAGGATTAACATGCCTCAGGATCGCTAAGCCAAACCCTCACCTTCCCTCCCCATTTCTAAACACACAGTAACATCATGTAATACATCAAGAACGTAAAAAAACCAACAGCATCCTTTTATTCATCAATAGATCATAACGCAAGGTGTGTGTGTGTGGGGGGGGGGGAGTGGGGGGGGGGGTGTTCTATCATGAAGCATGGGTGGTATTTTGTACCATATTATAATGCAGAACAGGCAATACCAATTGAAGAAATCAATGTGCAAACGTGGCACAACATGAAGGCACAAATGCATTCTCTTTTTTATCCCGTGTTCTAGATTGCTGTCATGTGGATGTTTGTTTGATCAATAGATCAGTTTCATGTTCGTTCATTTCTAATTTGTTCATTGATATATCCTTGCGCAAATTATGAGTGCTGGCTTTCTTGTTGATGCCTTAATATCAAAGTTGTTGTCCAGTATTAATTGCTGGAAAGAATTGTAAATCCATTCAATTCATGAATTCAGGTTTATTCAAACACATGTGTAGCTATTTGTTTGTGTTATAAAGTTTGATTAATGATCACGTCATGTTAGATTTACAGGTTTTAACCCTCTCACTGCTAAAACCACCAAAATTCTAAAACTTGCCTGTTCTTATACCAGATAAAACAGATTTCAGTTAACCGACATATGCCACACGCCTGATAATCAGGCCTTTGGCATATGCCAGCTCCCTGAAATCTGTTTTATCTGGTATAAGAACATGTACATTTTAAAGATGATTTATATAATTCAGTTGGGCTTGAATCAGACCTCGCAGTGAAAGGGTTAATCCACATGCTGGGAGTGGACAGGGGTGACATTGCTAGAGATCATGGAGAAGGAGACCCGACCGTGACGGGCAGACATGGTGCAGGATTGCGACTTCTGATTCCTCACGTCCCCCTGACGACCATCAGGTCATGGGATTGAGTGAGTGAGTAAGTGAATGAGTGGGTGGGTGGGTTGGGTGGGTGAATGAAGCAGTGTTTGGGTGAGTGATTGAGAAAATAGGGTGGGTGGGTGGGTGGGTGGCTGGGTGAGTAAGTGAGTGAGTGAGTGGGTGTATAAACTTATGTATTTAAGTTGCACCGTGCAAACAAACACATCAAATGATTGACGAAAAGGTAGGTGTGTCAGAATAAATAGTCAAAGAATTAATTGAAGAGTCAAAAATATTTATTGTGCCGAACTTGCTATAAACATAACACGATGCTTTCCATAATATTGGGGCGTCTTGTCTGATCAATCTGCCCGAGCATACACTTACACACCCGCAAACACACACACACACACACACACACACACACATACAAACACACATACACACACACGAAAATATTAACCCTTTCAATGCTAAAGACACCAAAAGTCTGAATATCAGGCTTTTGACATATCATTTCGTCAGTTCACTGAAATCGGATTTATCTGGTATAAGAACACATACATTTTCTAGATTTTTATTAGGTTAGAATCAGTCCTTGCTGTGGACGGGTTTAAAGAGTATCCCTTGCAGACTTGCAGACAGGAATTGCCGTGTCCTTTTATCCGGGTGAATGTTTTTAATCAAACCGAATATCATTTCGCCTCATCAAACTAATGCCATTGCAGATTATACCAAAACACATAAAAAAAATGACATCAACAACCAGGAGGGGAAGCAAGTGAACATAATGGATGAAAATTAACAAACAAGAGAAAATTTCCAGACTTTCAAATTAAATGGGATTGAATGTGCTCAGTGGTGCTCCAGCCTTGAAATAAAAAGCATATTTTCTGATGCATTCGACTAAGAAAAAAAATTGGACTCCTATATCAGTGAGAGAAAAGGGAGAGAAAAGAGGGATAGAGACAGGGAAAGAGAGAAGGAGAGAGGGAAAGAGACAGACACAAAGACAGAGAGGGAGAGAAAGAGAGAGACACAGAGAGAGAGAGAGAGAGGTGAGGTTGGATGAGGCTAGACATTACAGACAAGCGGCAAAAGATTCCCGAGATGCCAAAGAGATTAACACAAGAAAAGACGGACCAAACCAGAGAGACAAGAAGAAAACCATACTTAATCAGTACATCAGTACTTACTCGAACTGTGCTCTATGACGAAGAAACCACCAACAAAATGTCATAAATACCACGAGGGAATTTTGTAATCCGTGGGAATAAGAAGGGGGAAAAAACTTCTTCATTAGAACCTTTTCCTAGGACCTTTAATGTATTTTACCATTTGTTTCTATCACAGGAAACATAAGTACCAGTTAGTGTACATTGTGAAGAGAGTACCTGAGGGTCATCTCAGATTAACCCTTTCACAGCGAGGTCTAATTCTATCCCCTCTGAAATATGAAAAATCTTGAAAATGTATGTGTTCTTATACCAGATAAATCAGATTTCAGTGGACTGACATGCCAAAAGCCTGAAATTCAGGCTTTGGACATAATATGTCAGTTCCATGAGATCTGATTTATCTGATATAAGAACTTGGTAGCAATGAAGATTTTGGTGTCCTTAGCAGTGAAAGGGTTAAGCTTATATTAATTGACATGTCAATATTTGGTTGGGTTTTTCATGACATATGTCGAGGAATGACGTTTTGAAAGCGGGACGAGATAGCGCACTGCGTCTGGCTCATAGCATAGCCCCTCATCAGGGCAAGAGTCGCGAAAGCCTTGTGAATTTAGCCGGGCTTTCTTGTGTTGGCGGCCAGGCGATGGGTATCGTGGCATGTGCCAGGTTCGAATACCCAGAAGATCACTTTTCTACTTCCTCATTTTTCTGCCTTCCATGGTTTTGTCTCGTATGTGCTCTGCATACTATTTCAAATCCAACTCATTTCCTATAATTTCCAGAGCTTGTTTTCTATTTTAGTATGCATTTTATTAAACAATTTCCTCCTTTTGTTGTATGGAAAGCAGAATCTTGAGTTGTATAATCGCGTGCACTATCTGTACTGGACTGATGATACAGTGCAGTAAGAACAAACAAAATAGAAGAGAAGAAAAAAATACGAAACAGGATAAAACCGAAGAGAGGATTCACGACCGGATACTTCGAAAATAGACAGTGCAGGCTTTAAAGGGTGTCACCAGACTAACAAAAACTGCCGCTATCGTTGATTTTTAGGGTTGCACAAACTGCAATTCTTCAGGTCGTTTATCTCAAATTAGAATCCATTACTGTGCCACTTGTTAATGCATTCTACAAAATCCGATAGAAATCTGTAGGAGTTAAGGAACATACCACGGGTTGATACATAGAAAGTCTTTATGTAGGGCATGCTGTAAGCCTAAAGCCAGATTAATCACCCGCCGTTTCTATTACAGGAAACAGAAATTCTAAGAGAATTAGGGACCCTTTATGAACATGGTGCCATTCGCACCGATCGATTCGTCACCACCTCCGGTGAAGGACGTCGAAATGGGAATATGGTTTGAATCGGCAGTGAGGATGTGACTGGTGAATCATCATAAATTTTAGTCAAGTAAAATAAGTGTCTACTTGTAAAATATTTCATAATCCCCACCCAATTCGTTATTTGTTTGATTAGATACTTTCGTTTTTTCTTCAATCGATAAAGAAATTAACTTCATGATCAGTTCTTAATACTTTATTCCGCTCTTCTAGCTTATTGAGTTACTTGTCAACGAGTTGGTTGCGTTATTTCTATCCACCATCAATACAAAGTGATAAAATAAAAAGACAAAAAGACACAATCTACTGAAATAATATAATCCCACCGTATATAATGTGTGATCGAAAAAAAAAATAAGCCAGATATCGAATAATCTAGACTCCAGAAACAAACCCATAGTACGCAAATAATGGGAAAGTTGACAAGTTCCCAGAGATGAATTCGCTCGGGAGCTGATATGGCGCCCATCATATGGCCGCATATTCACTTGCGTATCCGCTACCCTAAAACGATAGCTTAAAACCTAGTAACGGTCTATGCTGGGGACTTCCGCTGTGTTTGACCGCAGCCCGAACCAGGCGCCACCCAAACGCACTCCCATTGCGATCCTCTCTGCACAGACACACCGTAGAGATATAAACATATAAAAACACGAGTAGCTCCGATATAGCAATATATCATAAAGCCTCCTTTTAAGGATAGCGGATAGGTCGGTTAATTGGCGCTCTGTCTTGTGCTGGTGGCCAGGCGATGGGTGCCGTGTGAGGTCCGAGGTTCAAATCTTCCTCTGGGATCTTTGTAGTATGAGAATAATATATTATGTCGTTTTTGTTACAAGTAAGCATTGACAGCCTAGAATAAAGGCAGTTAACCAGCACAGAGTTTGGAAGTTTGGAGCGGTGCCATACCTCGCTATCGCAACTGGCAAGGGGCGTCCCTTGAGGTAGGTCAATGGTGGCTATCGTTGCTTGATCACGATCGAAGCAATCAGGGAAGCGATGCCTGAGGCAGCGGACAAGTAGGTAATTCGGCAGCCTGATTCCTCCCCGGAGATACCTCTTGGCCGGAGTCTGTCAGCCAAAGTAGGGAACGGTTGGGGGATTCGGAGACAGCTGATACTGGTCTAATGAATCACTAGAACCATCGACGGACGACGGATGGACGGACTGAACTGACGGACTCTTATCTGGTCAGTGCTTTATGGACAGGTGTGTTCTTGTTCAACTCTGAATACACGCAATGCCCTCTTCAAACCGGATCCATGAAGCCTTCGTTGCACAATACACGCAGGTAATTGAAGAGTAGGTACAGATAATAATATAAATAATTAAGACAATTTTGCGATTTCTTACCACCAAGGTTAATGGGTTCAACCTGTCGGAAAGCAGACAAAAAGATACAATCTATTGAAACAATGTAATCTTACGACTCAATCGTGTCTGTGTGAACGGACTTGTAATTTTTTGTGTTTGTACTGATGAAGGCCTTAGGCCGACACGTCAACCATAGAGAAAAGGAGAGAACACTAAACCTAAACCACAAAAGCCTTTTCAAATTTATTTTGTTTTCCAGTGTCATTGAATTGTATTCATTCCACACCATATCCGTACAATACCACAAGGCGTGTTTCTTCCTGCTCCATTCCGGAGATTTCTCATGCTTTTACCCCTTCCCATTAAAATGGATTCGAATTACAGTCAGAGGCAAGAATTTTTTAATTCAAAATGAAAGTCTAGAACAAATTTTGGGCATTTGCCGGACGCAAACACTTATTTCATTGTATTTTTTAACGAGAGAAATATAAGCTTTAGTTATTTCTGTTGTCTTCATTCTTATAATACAAGATGGAGCATTACATCCTTTGTCTCTATTACAAAAGTAAAACATCCAATAGGTGTAGACAAAATGGTCGGTAAGAGTCTAAAGCTCATTCTTTTAATTCAACCTTCATGGTTCTCATAATCGTCGCTCGTTGTGTGAGGTGGAACGCGTGTTCTGGTGCTATTTTCATCTTGATTAATTAATGCCTCTATCTACATATACGAAGGTAACGCCTCGTTCTGTCTTAACCAATTTGGATGGACGTCTGTTATAATTTCTTCCGGAAGCGGCCCTGAACGTTACGAAAACATTCGCCTAAAAAGTACGCCTAACTAGAATCCCGTTTCAAAGAAAATGGATTTGATCAAGACAGGAAGATCTTTGTGCTTGAATCTTGAAACGGATGGAAGCCGGATGCTTCGTGTTTACATCACGGGTTCCTTGCGGGAAGAGAAAAGTAGCTTTTGATGTTAAGGGACCGTGAGATAGTTTTCTTATGACATCCGAAATTTCAGCTCAAGTGTTGATAGCGACAGCATCATAAAAGTGATTAGTCGTTAAGGATTTAGCAATAGCAGCCAGCGTGTACATTTGGAATTGAGGGAGGAAAACACTAAGTGTTTAAATAGAGCGCCAAGACAAATGGAAACTCTTTTGAAATAAAAACCAGTGAAAGGAAATGTTTAATCAAGCTTTGAGTTGTTTCTGTTATTTCTTTACATCTCTCTCATGATTAATCATCCTTTAAAAACATGATTAATTGCATTGTGAGCCGTTATTAAAGGAGTGTCTAATTCAATGTATATTGAAGACTCTAAGAGCTCGAAAACTGCTTTGATAAAACATCCAATCTGTCATGTTAAGGAGAACACGAGGGCTTTGTGTGTATACTATTTCACTGGCTAAAACAACAATAACATGTTAGCTTTAACAAAGATAATGTTACCTGTTTGATCATCCTGATATGGATGACTAATTAACTTTGTCAAAACTATTGTTTTGTTTAAAAAGCTCGAGTCAGTCTTAAGCAGTATTCAGTCCCTAATTCTTACTTTTGTTTTCTTTATCACATCTTATTTATTTCTCCAACACGTTCAGGCTTAATGGTATTGTTTTATTTTGTTGCTGTTGTTTTTGTGTTGTTGTTGTTGTTTATGTTATAATGTGTTAAGGTTATTGCTTTTTCATGTTAAACCTTAAACAATAATGTTATAGTAATAGAGTGAGCGAGAGAGTGGCAAAGAGAGAAAGCTAGAGAGAGAGAGAGAGATAGAGAGTAAGAGAGATAGAGTGAGAGAGAGAGAGAGAGAGAGAACGAGTAGGAGAGAGACAGACTGACAGATAAACAGACAGACAGAGGGGATAATATACTATTCACGTTTTAACCATTATAACTGCAAGAACTCCAAAGAGCAAACATGGTGAATAAAGACCGCGCAAGACTGTTTGAAGTCAGCATGAAATGTTTCATGTTAAAATTGGTAATCCTTAAACAAGCTCTATGAACGCATTTTAGTCGTGGAACTTTGGCCTCGTTTTCTTGGGCTCTCAGCAAAGTGTTTCGATGCAAGTAGGGATTCCAGAAGACGGCAACCGGAAGGAAATGTAACAGAATGCGTGCGCAAGCAGGGCTGTTATAGGATTAGTTTCATCGTCACGTGATAACCAAAACAGGAATTGTTCTACCATGCTCTTTAACTTTAAACAAAGATTTGATACCGTTCTTGAATGTGAATGACTACATCCGAACGTTTTTGCTATCAATATATTGCTTACGTTGCGCAGGCGCATGATTGGGTCCTTTTTTGTAATTTCCGGGTTGAAGAGGTTTCTGTGTTCGGGTATCGACTCTATGACATCAAGAGTCCTCCAAATATGAATAATGACGGGCACGGTTGACAGGAAGGAGATTCTTTTTGGTCATGTTTTGTTTTGCTTTTATCGTTAAACACAATGGTATGTTATTCGGCATAAATGTAATGAAAATCGCATTTTTGTAAAGTCGAGGTCCAGTTAAATTTTTGGTTTAAAATTGAGCAATTGGAAAGGCGATAAATCCCTGCAAGCAGACATAAGCAACGCAGTCAACTGTGCTGATATTTTTGTCTCAATCCTTTGAATTAGCCACACAGAATTTTCTTTGCCTGTTATTTTTAGGTAGACATTAAAATTCAATGAGAATTTGTTGCTGGTTACAACAAAATTCATTCCTGCTTTGAAATAAGATTATTTACAGTTATTGACTTTTTAACTTCATATACCCAAAGTATAGCTGCTTCTTGGACAGTTGACGTCTTATAGTTACAAAGTCGTATATTGCTGCGAGAGGTAGGTAAATTGAAGAGAATGGGCCAAAGACTTCTATTTAGCCACAAGACACCTTTTTTAAAATTTGTATAACTTCTTTTAACTAAAGAGATTTTTTTTCTTTTCTCGATAAACTATATTGAAATGATATTTTCTCCTATCTGAAAACACTCCCTTAAGCGTATGAAATATAAATAGTAAGATTTTTTTTTCACGCAAAACTTGTATTCAGAGGTAAAAATATTATAATATAAAAGCATGAAACTGGTGCAGACTAATCATATTGTTTACACGATCGGGTGAGGAAAGTGTTTCATTAAATTTAGATCGATCGTTTTGAAGGTTTAGATACTTCAGTTATTTCTTGAAGGCATTTCTCCACAGAAAACATGCGGTATTGTCGTTTGTTCTCAGCCATAGGGGAGAAAACTCTGCTTGGCATGAAATGCCCCAGGTCATAATCAACCCTTTCCTTTTCTACACATCAAAACAACTCGAGCAAGAAACTATTATCACCACTAGGCACCATTGAATTCTCCCAAATTGGCCCCGTTAAACAACAAAAATGGCACGTTTTGCATTAGTTGTTTAGAATTCCCCTTCGGAGCTGTCTTGTAGGGAGCCATTATTCACAACTCTTTCAAGGAATTCAAACAAAAGCGATCGATCAGTACTAGAGAATGTTTCTCTTCAAGCAAGAAACAAATATCCTGAGCACCGAGGCATGAAGTATTGAGACGATGTGGAACTGAGTGTCTACGTGTTTCACTAAGTACGAATAAACCCTTGCACATGATGAATTAATTACATCCATTTCCTTCCTTGTAAGAACTAGCTATTAGAAATACTGAACGCACAATGTTTATTCCAGAAACGATAACAACTGAAACGGTTCATATCCCATATCTCAAACAATAAACTCGCAACAGACGTTTTATGTCGTGAAGATCACTGATAGTGAAGAAGATGTAGTGCTGAAAATTGTTATTCTAATAAAGTGGCTGTCAATACACAAAGAGAGAATATTGATAAATGAAAAAAGGAAAAGAAAAAGAAAACAGAGAAAGAAATGTATAAATAAAGCATGCATGAAGTAATTGTAATTGTTTCTTCATTCAAATGGAAGCATCCACAGTTCGAAAAGAAAAAAAACAATTTTAAATTGTCCATAAAATGTTATTACAATGGATAAACAATCAAAAACATTTAACTGTTTACGAACTAAAAACATAAAATTATCCCATGTATAAAAACATGAAGATGGGGCGATAAATTAATGTTGGAAATTCAGGCTTTACATTTGTACATTTTGTTCTTTACATCTCTACAGTTTGGTGATTGGTGAAATAAGAATGGATATCTAAATTATCCATATTATCCAGTGTACAAAAATGACATTCGTCTATAATTTGAGTCTTTTCAGTTAATTCTGTGTTTCAAACCAAGAGACGACCGATGTAAATGCTCGTATTTGTGGCAAAAATACCATGTATAAAATAAGGTGAATGGAGACCATTCAAATAATACCATTCCAGAATGATGGATGGGAGTATGCTGTACAATCATTATGAACTGTCAAGTATGAGTGTAATGTATGTTTAGATAGATATTTTTTTTTATATTCACGTTCATTACTTATTGCAAATGAATATCATTCTCCAACATTGACTTGTCGGCAATAATTGTTGGTAACCATTATTATAATATGTATATTGTTGTTCTTGATGTAAACACTGTTTTTTAGCTTCATTGCCATTGAAAGAATCAAACTCAAACTCGTATTAAAATCTGGCCATATATAACGGCTAATTAAAATTTTACAAAGATAGCAATAGAAATAATGATAGGATTTAAAACGAAGCAAATAATGAGGGGGCTCATCGAGTTGTGAACCTCGCAAACAAATCAATGAATGTCCAAGCAGCAAGGCTTTAATTACCCTAATAAGCTTTTGTCTTCTACGACACGAGTAGCAATTAGTACGTAGTGCTGCACGTAAACAAAGGGATGGATAAACCAGTTGATCAAAGACTTCCTGTTGTGCTTCGAAGTCTATGAACGGAATTATGAAGGGTTGAAGACAATGGTTGTCGTCTTCTATTGATCTGCTTTCCTTCACCATCAGGGTTTATTCCCCACTTCACTACCCTAACCAAATGTGATGTTTTTCAGTGACATTCTTCTCATTCTCAGCGACCAAACCAAAACTACCCTGAGCAGCGGCGGCGAGTGAGAGTGAGGGTGAGAGAAAGTGAAAGTGAGTAGTGGGATGCAGGTTGGCGAACAGAGGATGAGGGGCCAAATGCGCGATCGGCGAGCGGAGTCTTTGTACATATACAAGCGTAGAAGGAAATGCATGATGCTCGGTTGAAAAATCTGCAGTTTGGTGTCAGCCGCCGAACAGAAAAACTAGAGATCTCTGGTGTTAAAAACCGTGATGGAATGTACAGCTTAAGTAGTAGCCCCTCAGTGTGTCAATAACAATAGACCATGCCACACAACAGTCACGGGGCTAATAAACAAACGTAGTCCCATTTGTAAATTCAACACTAAGACAGCTCCCCAACCGTAAGGCTGTCAAAGTGTTGAATTTCGACCAAGGTCTGCTCTACTCTAATTTGCTTTCTCCCTCCCTACATAGCTACATACCCCCTCGCCCACTCTCTCCCTGTATTTCTCTTACCACCCCCCCCCTCTCTCTCTCTCTCCCTCTTTCTTTCTCTTTCTTACTTTTTCCCTCTTTTCATCTCTCTCTTTCTTTCTCTCCCCCTCTCTCTATTTCTATTCCCTCCTCTCTCTCTTTCTCTCTTTGTCTTCCCCCCTCACTCTCTTTCTCTTTCTCCCCCTCTCTCGCGGTCCCTTTCTCCCCCCCCCCCTTTCTCTCTCTTTCTCTCTCGTCCCCCCCCCCACCTCCTCTATCTCTTTCTCTTTCTCACCCCCCT
>JAUEKZ010226165.1:0-21651 GCA_031471865.1 Melibe leonina
CCGTTTTTGACGCTAATTTTAGCAGTTTTTACCACATAGTACTAATAAAATCACCTGAATTTCAGGATTGTACGCATCTTTTATAAATCTTCCTCATTTTGGCTTCCTATTGTACACATATTCATGGGCTAGGGTTGGCAGCACTGATTTTGTGGGATCCTCAAAATTAATTCTTTGACTGACTTTTTCCACAGCACCAATGTGGTGATGAACTATTCAGAAGTGGAGACTAAAGTCAGAGAAGCTACAAATGAGGATGCATGGGGCCCTCACGGCTCTTTGATGAAGGAGGTTGCACAATATACATTCACGTATGAGCATTTTCCTGAAGTTATGGGCATGTTGTGGAAGAGAATGCTGCATGACAACAAAAAAAACTGGCGCAGAGTGTACAAGGTGAAAATTCTATTATGAAAAGAAATTTCTGTTTTTTACAAAATATTGTAATTATATTTTTATCTTTTTAGACTAATCTTTAGGAAAATTTGCAAGGTTAAGTTGGGCAGATGTTGTTGCCGGTTCCAAGTTTGAATATATACACTGAAAGTCACAGTGCTTGTACACTTTATTTTATTCATAAATTTTCAGTGCCTGCTCTACGCTTTAGCTTGGGGAAAAGTTCTTTTGCTTTTGTCTCTGTCCTCTCCTATTTAAGTACCATTTGTATTTTTGTTGAAGCGTAGTATAGCAGAGATATTCAACTTGAATTGCAAAGGCAATATATATACCTTTTTTTATTTCTTTTCAGTCCTTAATCTTGCTAAACTATTTGGTTCGAAATGGCTCTGAGCGAGTTGTTACCAGTACAAGGGAACATATCTATGACCTGAGAGGATTGGAAAATTATGCATTTACCGATGAACAGGGAAAAGATCAAGGAATCAATGGTTTGTCTGAAATTGTGCTCTTTCATTTTTAATCAATGCTGAACTTTTATTTTATGAAACGGCTTTCTACATGTGCTCTTTTATTAGCATGAGTAACTGTTTTTCAAGATTATATTGTTTTTATTTGTCACAGATTATTAGGTTTCCTTCTTTCTGTTTAAATTTTTCAGTTCGTCATAGAGTGAGAGAACTATTAGATTTCATACAAGATGATGACAGACTTCGTGATGAAAGAAAGAAAGCGAAGAAAACAAAAGACAAATATGTTGGTGTGTCAAGTGATGAGTCAGAGACTGGAGGCCGCAGCAGATACAGTAAGCTTCTTTTTTTTTTTTAATTTTTGTTGCTAATCCTTAAGTGTCTGGGGGATTGTAAATTGAGTGTAGTGTTAATGATTAATGTTTTTTTTTAAAATCATGTTTGTCTTTATAATTACAATATTCTGATAATATAGTCAGACGTAGAGCTGGGCGCTGATACTGCTTAATGCAGTATTAACCCCTGTCCAGTACATTCCCCATTAGCAGCTCAGCATGAAACATCAAATGAGGATATTCGGAAAGATATTTCTCACCAGTGTGCACCGTTTCTCAGCGGAAGTTGAAAGACATGGAGCTTTTGTTTGCTGATGTGCACTAGTTTAAAATTAGAGATGTTCAGATAATGGATGGCTTAATTATTGCTACCCTGTTGCTGGGTTAGGGTTTCCGCCAATAAAATGAAGAAACAAAGGTATTCATATCATGGAGTGTTTTCGGGTCAGAGATGCTGTCAAATGGACTGACTAGTTAAGTTTTTTAACCGATTTTGTACCCCTTTTGAAAAGAATTATTCCACCAAAATGTTTCTGCTTCGTGTCAAGTAAAGTTGGCAATGGTCAACTAAGGGGGAGATTCTCTGAAACAGGGTTTTTGGAGTGTGAAAGGAAAATCAATGCATTGGTTAGGCTCCACATGGGCCATTGAATGTCTAGTGATAAATAGTTAGCCATAACCACCCACTTATCAGATATATTGATTGCCTTGCTGAGAATAAGGGAGGGATCTATTGGGTTAGGTTTCATGGGAAAGATTCTAAGACGAGCCTATTTTTTCTTAACATTCATCATGTTGAACTCAATTTTCTCTACTGACTTCCTCTTCCAACATGGCATTAAAAACAGTAAATTCCATTAAAACATAGACTAATGTAAACTAACTAGCAATTGCAATGAGATTTGAGTTTAAATAAGATCATTTTAAATTGAAAAAGAAATGAAACATTTTTGCATTGTGTCTATGAAAAAAGATGTGTAGAAAAATGTGCTAGAACTGTTAGTTGATGAAATTTTCAAGATAAGCCTCATAAGCAGTCTTCAATGTCTTTTATTTTTCAAGGTGACCGATATGATGAAGAGCCTCGGAGTAATCGAGAACGCTCCAGCCAAATGGAAGAAATTGACACTTGGGATACAGGGAAAAAATCTGTTGTTAGCGGAGCTTTGGACAAAGCCAAAGATTTGTGGAATAGAGCCTCAGGCAAAAATGCTCCAGGGGAGATGTAAGTTGTACAGTTTTTATTATGCATCTCTGCAAATTGATCATGCTTAAACTAGTCTTTGGTTTTTTTTGGGGGGGAGGGGAGGGGGGGGGGTTCATTTTTATTTTAAGTGTGTGTGTAATTATAAATAGACATGTTATGGGCAACATTGTGTAGAAAAGCTGGTGCTGAATATCTACCCTTGTTGAAGCTATTTAATATTTTCAAATGACAGGACCTATTCCTCACCAACTTAGAAAGGCAAAAGAAGTGCTTTGATGGGGTTAAATGCTTTTAAAGTTAACTAACTTTGTTTTAACTCTTTCTCTTCTTACCTCCCACTTCCCTTCGTAGGAGAGATGATCGAATTGATGATGAGGACTTAAAAGAGAGAGATCGAGATAGAGATTTCCGTGATAACAGAGACAGATGGGAAAGACCAGACAGAGACAAGTATGACTTCAAGGATGATGATGAGTACACTTCAGTGGAAAGAACTCACACAACTAAAACAGAGAAGATAACCACAAACAGAAGAACAAGATCTATAGGCAAGAAACTTGACCTCGGGGCAGCATCCGGACTTGGCAAAGATGGGGAACCACAGGTAATGTGGTGAATGCCACTGGTTGACACTGTTTTCAGTTTCACTTTTATGTTATACAAGCAACTCCATTACAGCTTTGCTGTAGATATTGTAGTAGAGTAAAAGACACCTACTAATGGTTGTGTACTTTTCTTTTATTATGAAGATATATACTTAGTTTCGGAGTGCCAAATGGTTAGAACTGTGAACTTGAAATCTTTGGGCCTCGGTTCGGTGACTAATGATGGTGACTAAATGTGTTCAATTAGTTTTTGACTGGCAAATATTTTATTCAGCACTTCCTCGTCCCGTAGCAGAACAAGCAAAGAAGGTATGGTGGCAAAAATCTATTTGCACACAATGTTGAAATAGATTTTTTTAAAACATTTTCACCTATACAAAATTATAATGAAATATCACCGTCTAGCACTGGAGCGCATGATTAACGTTTTTGAAATAGATGTTTCAGTTTCTAAGTCGATTTGGAGGGGGCAGGATGTGGTGCTGTGACGCAAACACACATACACACACCTTCCTTTATATAGAAGAATATATATTGTTAAATTAAGTCACAAGCAGCAATAGATAATGCTGTTCTTATTTCATTTCATTTTCCCTCTCATCCTTTTGTGAGTGAACTCTTTGCATTTTTATAAAACATAAAAAGAGATATCTTCACGTTTAAAATTAAGGGTGTTTTTTTTACATTTACATTGCAGACTGAAGCTGGAAAAAGTCCAAACTTGTTTGACATGGATCAACCAGGTGAAGAGTTTGCAGATTTCTCAAATTTCCCGGCAGTCAATTCGAAAAGTGCAGATGAGTTCAACCCACGTGGAGCAAGTCAAACATGTATGTCCAGTGGTCTATTTTATCTGAAATTTTAAGAATAATTCTTTTTTTTTTTTCAATACTTGTGATTTTAATGAGCCCCGCCTCACAGCCATTCCGCTCAAAGCTTAAATAAATTTATTTAAATCAACTGTAAGAAATTGTCTTCCCAGTATTCAGCTGCAGATTTCTGGGGCAGTAGGATCAATAATGCTCCAGACTTGCTAATCTCCCTGTTTTGTCAGTTCTCTGATATTGTGTGTCTACATCCTCGAAACAAATTGTCTTCTAGAAACTAGGTCCAAATATTGAATTATTTTTTCCTTAAAGGGCAAATCCTAGTTAATTCATTATTCCATGACTAGCAGACTTTGTAAATCAATTACCACTTTGCCATGTTTGTTTTTCTTTTCTTTAATTAATATCAAATCTGTCTTGGTAATTGAACCAGGAACTCACCATACATTTAGAGTACTCCCTGTTTGGATTTGCTAACTTATTACTTATTATATATCTTGTCAGCGTAATGTTTTAGTTTTTATTTACCCTGTCATGACTAATAGGCGTGTGTGTGTGTGTATACATGTTTTTTGTGTTGTATCCACTGTACAGTCTTATCTAAGGGGTGCCTTCATGTAGTTCTTAAATGGAGCACAGGGATGGCTGAAAAAATTCCTCCTTTTTTTTTTTTTTTTTTTGCAACCAGCTGTTGCTCTGACATATATCTAAAACAGCTACAAAAAGGTAAAAATTATCACTTTTTAGATATGATCAAATGTATGCATATGGGAGTATACAATTGAAGTCATAGTGGTAATAATAGGTGACTTTACAAGAGCTTTTCAATGCTGGTTTGTAATTTAAAGTTGTTTCTGTCTTTGATGGAAACAAATTTATAAGTAGCTCTCACAAATTTGTAATGGAAAATCTCTTTTTTTCTCTTTAGCCCCAGCTGCTGTTGGCAATGACTTTGGCGACTTTGCTCAGTTTGGAAATACAACAAATACAGCCAGGTAATGGAAATGCAACTATTGTGCAATTGATTCTAAGAAGAGCCTCTGTCTTCTATCTAAAACTATTAACTGTGTTACCTGGAGTAAAGTCAGTGATAGAACGAGGACTTTACCTTCTAATTTCAAAGACACGATCTGACTCACAGCTGTTCTATAAATTTAACAAAGGCTCTAAAGAGTGCATTTTAGCTCCAGTGGTTGTTTCCTGCTCAGCCTCTCGTCGCCATGGTGTGTTATGTATTGTTGTGTGATGCCCGAGTGCTCAAAATAAGGAATGGCCACAGCACACATGTAACTTATAACAAAAACAGTGGTGGGTCCTTGGCCATGAGAGGAAAGCTAACATTTATCTCTACTGGACTAATTCTTTGTTCCCCACATCGCTGTATATTATGAAAAATATTGTGTCCTCTATCGGTGAGTAGAGAAGGGTTAGGGGAGAATACTAGAATCTGTGTAGATCTTAATTTCTGGAGAAAGTTACATCGCCTTGTTGCATGATTGATAGAGAGAAGGATGGTCATTTGTTACAATTAGAGTAGATCCCATCCTTTGTAGCCTGACTGAAAGTAAAACCAAGTGTTACTTTATACATGTGTTGTTGTATTTAACAGGTTATGCCCTATGCCATCCACTTATTAAGAACATTCTTTTTGGATTTCCCAGGGACTGTGTTCGTATGCAGAGACTTCTTGTATTGTCACATATGTGTCAAAAGTATATATATATATATTTATTTTTGTTGTAATATTGCTTTTACTCTTTCCAAAGAAATGAAATAATATAAAAGTGAATAATGCATTGCTGAATGAGAGAACAGCTACCAATGATTCAATGTTCTTGTTCCACAGCCCTCCTGATGAGTTTGCAGACTTCAGTCAATTTACGTCAGCTTCAGCATCAGCATCCTCCCCAACCGCCCCCATCTCCCCTGTCACAGCTACCCCTTCTCAAGCAGCAGCATTACCAGCAGCACAATCATCAAACTCCATCAACAACGACCTTTTAGATGTGTTCTCTGGTCCATCCACTGCCCCAATGTCTCCTATGCAGCAAGGCTCTGTGGGAATGGGAAATAACGTGAACAATATGATGTCAGGATCTGGCACTGTTCCCCCCATGGGAATGTCTGCTCCAATGGGGATGGCTCCAAATATGGGCATGACTCCAAATATGGGCATGGGTGCACCGATGATGGGTGTGAACATGGTAAGAAATGACTTCCCAATGAATTTGAATAGTCATGTGAGAAATTTAAGATTGTTTTGTTTATATTTTTAGTCAAAAGATATTATGATCTAGTCTCTAAGAACAAAAGCAAAATCTATCTATGATTGGTATAGAATGCAATCATTTCATTGTTAAGATAAATTTAATTTTTTCCCCTTTTATTCATAGATGAACCCAAACATGATGCAAGGCCAGGGCATGATGCAGCAGGTTCGTATTTTTTTTTCACTCGACAGTTGTTGTAGCATCCTATTCCTTTATTTTTTTGGTAGAATATTTTTGAGTGGTGTGTCAGAGTGAATTTGCAAATAATTTTTTTATGTTTTTTTTTTTTAATTAAAGCTCACCAAAACTTAAATGATTAATTTGCAGAAGGTTAGATTGTTTTATTTTCATGATGGAATGAAGAAACAGTTATAGGGAATGAAAGAGTGTGGAGGAATTTTTGTAAGGAAAAGCTTGCTTTTTATAGCAAATATAATTGAAAGTATTTTTCTGTTCTAGAAATCAGATATTTTGCTGGCTGAGCTGTTAAATCTATAGTTGATTTTTTCATCATATGATTTGAAGGTTAGAGGAAATTAATCCACATTGTTACCATTACACTTCCTATTAAGAGTTCTACACTCGGCCAAGCCAAATCAGCCAGCTAATTGGAATACAAAGAAGATTTACATGCATTCATAGTACCCTTGTTTTTAACCCATAGCTTTTCCTCTTATTCATCACCTGCATTGCCCCTGCTTTTGTTTTTTCTCTTAAGTTATCTTCCTCACTTTTTTACTTTAGTTACCTTGACAATTTAGGGGGAGGGGGTGTGGATTTAAAAATTGTGTCAGTTGCTCATCGGTCTCTGACATACAGAGGATTTGTGTTAGGTGACAGAGCTTTAAAGTAGTCTTGTCAATTTTCAGCCTATGATGATGCAGCCCAACATGATGATGCCAGGAATGAAGAGCATGAGCAATGGTATGAGCCCGATGAACCAACAGGTACGGCATACTTGTGGATTGCAAAGCTAACTCTTGAAAGGTGTTTCCTGGAAAACAGGCTGATAGATAACTGTTTAACTTTCTTTGTATCTGTAAAGCCTCGTTCTAAGAGGAAGCAAAGAGGCTGGTAGGGTCATCGAATGTGAACAATTCTTTTCTTATATTCTTTTTTCTTTGGCTGTTTTTTTGTTGTTGTTTTTTGGGTAGAGACGATAAGTTTTTCTTTTTTTTGAGGCAAGAATATGATAAGAGGATCAGTGTATTGAGAGAAGAAAAAAGTGGAAATTTATAATCGATTGAGTGTTTTAAGGTGTGGAAGAGTAGCATGTATCATTTCATTTTTGCACCTCCGATTTCTTTATTTCTGTTCTCTATTTTTATTTTAACATCTTCTTTGCTCATACATTTTGTGTTTTACTTTCAGACAAGTTTGATTGTGTGAATTTCCTCAATTTTTAGAGTTCTTTTGTATTTGTTTTGTTTTTTAAAGTATAATTCTTAATGTAATTTGAACTTGCTGCCAAATATCCTAATCAAAAGAATGCATCTTTTCCTTTCCCTTACAACTGATTCCCTCAAATTGGTTTACTTTTTCTGTTGGTAATGGTATATATGATTCATGAGAAGCTCACACTGATTGACTCTCTTACCTGTAGCTAAACTTCTTTTGATTGCACTTATTTATGTGGCAACATGCTTGTAAAATTTATCCAATTTATTTGAGCTGAACATTTTATCCTTACATCTTCCAAGAAAGTATTGAATTTGCATATTATCATACCTTATCAGTATTGTGCCAATGCAACCAGTTTAAACTTGCTTTATCACCAATTAGGTGAAAATGGAGGGGGCTCAGGTAACGCAACAGCAGAATGTGGTTGTTAATGAAACATCCAGCGGAGAGCTATCCAAGGTCTGTGCCTGAAATCTCCTTTACTTCCCTTTCCTCTCCATTTGGGACTGGCGAGTTCAGCACCTTGGGCATATTGCATTATCCTGAATGCCTGGCTTTGCCTGTATCATTATTGGCTCTAAAGAATTTCTAATATACATTTTTTAACTGTTTTGGACAATCTAAATAAAAATTCCTAGGGGTTTTTTTCTTTTTTCTTTTTAAAAACTTTTGTGATTTACGGTTCTCTACAATAGGACTCGGCATGGTTTATGGCTCTGATTGATTTTTTTGTATAATTTGCATTGAAGAGTTTTCTTGATAATATAGTATGTGGGAGGATCAATTATAAATCTAATTATTAAAAACTTGTCCAAATTTTATGATGATTTCAAAGAATCAAAACAAATAGAACAAGCTCTAAACTATAAGCAAATTTTCAATCAGCTGGATGGAGAAGATTAAGACTCAAGATCTTGCAGTCTTTTGCTGACTGACCTTACACATTTTTTTAAAGGCCTTATTTGTCTCAATTGTCCCTGAAAGGTGGAGATATTTTTTTTCACAGAATTATTTAAAAGGCCAAAGCAAAACAGCCATGAAAACTCGTGCTTAGGTGTTTTTTCTTAATTCACCGTCTCATTGTGCTAGAATTACATTTTCTGCTGCAGACAACTTAAGTTCTCCAATTTTACCTCACTGTGCCATCGTATATTTACCTCATTTAGGCCTGCCCGACCTTTCATTTTTCTCTCAATGGAAAAACAAGTACAAGTAAAAGCTTTACGGTCAAGTTCCGTTAGTTCTACTCCCAGGGACTTTTCAAGTTGAGCAGAGGATGTAAAAATCTGCATCTTTAGATGGGGGCTAATTTGAAATAAAAGTTATTGCATATGAAATGTCTAGTCTATTACTGGATTTCCTAATGGGCAGAAACATTTATCATTGATCCTCCTTCATAGAATGGTGATTTACATATCATCATGATTTAATTCACTTTAACACTATCTCATCTTGTCATTTCTTTATTAGCTAACCAAATTATCCTCATCTTTCTCTCAGTATTCTAAATGAACTAATGGTTGTTGACTAGGTAGGAGGATACTTTGCATTTATAATACAGTAAAATTATCTTAAAGCCTACACTTCAACTACTGTTAAGACGTTTAAGGTTATATCTCGTGATTGATAGCCAGCTGGTAAGAGTAAGATTTGGTTGAACTCCCTCTGTCACACAGTTTATCTTACAAGGAATTCTTTTTTGCTTTCTGTCTCATTTGTATCTACAAGCCCTGTCCCAAATTAAAGGGGAAAATGGCCTTATCCTAAAAGAAAACGATGAATTTCTGACACAACACTTAATATATTTTCAACATGAAGATTGATGCCTTTTTGCCAAGACTCCACAAGAAAATAGATACATTACTTTGTACCAAGACTCTGAAGCCAATTCAATCAGGTCATCATCATCTTAGGGTTGTGCCGTTGTCAAGCGTTGGCACTTTGTGAAGCCCTCCCTGTTATTTTGGCAGGAAGTAAGATGAAACTTACGTAGCCAAGCCCTTACTCTTGAGGCATAATTTTTATTAACTACAGTCTTCGGAATATCAAGATCATCAGCTGAGTTTTAAGTTTTCATGTGCCTCTCTTCACAAATTAAAGCATCGACATCTGCAATGTTTTTGTCTACGGTCTTCTGATAAAGATAGTGGGTGTTCTAGCCAAGGGCTAAGATTCAAGCACCCTGCCTCAAACATATCACATCTTCCTGGGGTTTTTTTTTTGTTGCTTTTTTTTGTCATTACATATCTTCGGTGTATAGAAAGAAGTTCATGGTGATTTTCTGTTGGTTTACTCCCTATAACACGTAAAACGGGGATGATGTCTTGTGTAGAGACAGAGCATCAGATTTGCCATGTACAGATTAACTAACAATCAATCAATTTCTTATTGGGTTATGACCATTTTCTATTTAATTTTGGGACAGCTCTCCTATCACATTCTCTCGTTATTGTCTCCATTCGTTCGTTGACATATGTATATTGATTTAGTCAATATTTTATATCATCTGGATTGTTTATAAAGTGGGTAACCTTGTCATTTTTGGAGGTAATATATAGATTTAGTGTTTACAATATAATGAAATGTCAAACACGTCAGATCATGTTTGGTTTGATCATTCTTAAAACAAGGGTTTAAAACCTCGATGCATCATTCTTTCTTTGCTCCCTTCCCTCCTGGCCCCCACCCACAATTTTTCACTTTGACATTTACTGTGCATTGTAAATTAGTGGAAGGGGAGGGGATAAACGATTTTAAATAACAAATTTTATTGAGAGTTAGGCCACCTTACTCTATCCTTTGTATTTCTTTTTTTATCTTTCTTTTTTAATTTTCCCTCTTCATCATAATGGTTGGCTTTTTATGAAGCCACCTGCTTTTCCCTGGCATTGTGCATTTTGTTATGTCTTTGTGTGTGTGTGTGTATGTGTAGATTATGTCTTATGGTCATTAATCTCCTGTCATTAATCTCTTGCCCATATAAACACTTTAACTCACTTACTTTTGATACTATATAATGTGCAACATTCAATGTGGCATATGCTCTTGTCAATGAAAACTTCTTGTGAAACTCACAGGTCATGACATTATTAGAACTTAATTGCTTTGAATAAAAAGACGATAATTTTCTTTTCTTTTTTTTTTTCACTCATGAATTATTTGGGTCTATTTTGTCTCCTGGTACATCCTTCAAACATCATGTTTATCTTGTGATAGCTTGTTGTTCAAAGGATTGTCATACTCTTTGATGTTTTCTTTGGTCTTAGTGGGTGTTTTAGAGATTAACAGTTGTATCTTATCCTTATATCATAGATCTACACAGTCAGGAATGTACCCTCGGTAAAAAATCTGCAATTGCCCAAAAAAAGCAAGGAAAATAGATAGATAGATAGATAGACAGAGGGAGAGAAAGACAGAGAGAGAGAGAGGGTGAGGAGAAAGAGATCGCGTCTATGTATAATAATGTATATGTGTGTGTGTGATCGTAAAAGAGAGCGAGAGACAGAGAGAATAACGGATGTTGATAAAAACAACTGAAGTGAAGGATCGCTAATAAATATAATATAACGATGACGAAGGTAAGAGGGCACGAAGAAAAGGGTATGATAAAGATGCTGCGTGGATGGTGAAAGGGGAAGTTAGTGAATGGGTTTACGTGTGTGGTCGTTTGTCAATACTTGTGATGTATCGTATTCGTATCTCTAATGAATACATGACAATGTGTGAATGGGTTGATTAACATTGATGTGTAAGCAAATGAAAAATTGCCACTATTTGAGGACAATAAAGATTTTTTATTATTATTATTATTATGTGTTTTAAATATCTAAATACTTACTGATGGGGAGATGGTGGATTAAAGGCTTCCCATAACCCTGTTTTATTACATTATTGGGAAAGGGTTTTAAGATATATATATATGTATATATAACCCATATTACTATTATCAAGTTCTTTCCTGGTTGTCTTTCTACTTTGTTATTTCCATATACAGTGAAACCCCTGTATAACGACATCGTCTGGGACCAGAAATTATGTTGTTATCCAGGGGTGTCGTTATTCAGGGGTTTTCAAAGACTACTAATAATATAGAGACCTCTCCCCCAGTGGTTCCACTGTACAGACTTCATTTTATGATACAGTGATTTTAAAATTAAAAACCATAGGCTGAAATGGTTAGGATTCTTAGATGGACAGATAACTTAATTATGTTATAGCTCTTGATAACCATCTGATCCGCTTTAAATCACATTACCATTTATTTGCCTATTTGATCGTTCTATCTCTGTACAGTGTCGGTTGTTTTATTTTTCCTTCCTTGTTTTCCATTAAAACTAATGAGAATACTTAGATTTGCCTTCCCCTTTCTAATTATGACAAATTGTAATTAAATCAAAACTTTTTCTCTACAGAAATGCAACACATGGACAGATGCCAGTTCAAAAGTTAACATCAGCCTGGATGGATTGGGTCCAATTAATGGCAAATTTAAGCAGAATAACCAAGGGCCGTCCCTCAATCAGATGCAAGTGGGGACTGGAATGCCAGCAGGTAAACAGCTTGACTGCAGCCATACTTTCTCTATGGCTGTCTCTTTTCAGTGACTGTGGCTAACACTTTTTTTTTTATGTCTCCTGATACTCTCAGACCAATTGTGATTGTTTTCGTGTGGTTTTTATACTCTCTGAAGCGCTTAGCTGCTGGCTTAGTTCTTGCAATGCAGGATAGCTATTTGGAAATTGAATTTCATTTTAATACATAGGGGAAAAAAAGAATGATAAAAAGTCCCAACAAAAAATGTGACAAAGGAATTTATTTTTCTTTTATTGTTTTAACGTTTGAACTCTACAACCTGTTGTGTGGTACTAATGAGCTCTTATTCCTTAATTTCTGGTCAAGGCGTAGTCATGTGGTATCCTGACTCCGTCTACACAGGTACTTCTTCATATCTTCTTTTCATATTCACAGTTTTATGCATGATTTATTCTTCCTTATGATTTGTTTATGAATGTGACATCTTGGAAATTGGGGATTTTTTTCTTCTTTCTGTTCATTTTTTCTATCAACTTACATTTTGTATAAATTGTTTTGTATCTTTTGATTTTATGTTCAGAATTTCAAATTATTATTACATACTATTTCGTTCTATGTTCTTATTTGTATCATTTTATGGTCTTCTTGATATTGTCCTGGGTCTTGCTTTATTTTGTTTGGTTTGGTTTGGTTTTCTTTTTAAAAAGACAGGCCTTGAAATATTAAGAGATGTATCTGTAATCCTGGAACATTGATTGTTCTATTTCCTGCTTTTATAATATTATTCTATATCCTTGCAACTGCAATTATTTCCAACTGTTGGAGAGCTCACGGTTTTAGTTACCCTTACCTGCGCTTACCTGGAATTTTTGTTCTATTGAGCACTCCAGTATAATCATTTAGACCACCCTAAACTATAAGTAGTAGATTCTCTTTATCTTAGAATCTCCTTTATTGCTGTGTCCGTACTAGCAGGTCCGTCTGCATGGGATTGTCTCACTCTTGGAAGCGTTAGATGATTTGATTACTGATTTACTGATACCTGCTCCTTTATCTGGACAACATTGAAGTCTTTAAAAATACACTCCATTCTATAACTTTCAGAAAGACCCCATAGATTATTGACTTATAAAAATATAAAGAATGGTCTTAACTGATCACATTGAAATGTGCACTAACAGTAATACTCAGTCCAGCCGAGTCAGTCAGTCAGTTAATTGGAAGAAGAAGACAATTTTTTATGCCTTTTTCGCAAGTCAGATTTTTCTTCTTATATCAAATTTTATTTTTCAAATAGAAGTGCTTTTTTTTTCATACATACTCATCTGCAGTGAAAATAATGTTGTTAGTTATATACATCTCTGTGCACCAATATCACAATTACAGCGGATCCATTCAGATTGTTTAACCTCAAAGACTTTCTTATATTCTTATAGCAATTAATCCCTAGGATTCGAACACTCTCAATATATGTATGTACCTATGAACTGATTTAAGATGACTGAGCTGCTCTTCAACTTTATATGTAAATTTCCATAAAATGTTAAAAGTCTCAACATTGGTGCTGTAGTAGGAGTGTCTTGGCTGTGAGGTTTATTTAATCTTGCAGTTACACTCAAATCTCTTTATTCCGCCAAGTCTGTGGAAAACATACATTTGGTGATAAAACAAAAATACCACATTTAGTGGTGTTGGGCGTTACAGTAAAAAAGGTGAAACAACTTACTATTTGCAGATTCATATAGTGAGTCTTTTCAACTCTTGGCTAAAGAAAAGGCCCATCCACAAAGGGAACAAAGTGTTAAATGAGTGTTTGAGGGTGATTCATATGGTTAGGTTTTGTATGGTAGTGACACAATTTTAGGCTGACGATATATAATGAGAATTAATTACACTATGCAAGTTATGATTGTTACAGATGAAGTGTTGGAAGATGCCGGTGTAACAAGGGTTTTAGTGTTTTTATATAGTGGCTGATGTGTTTCACAGCCAAAATCTGGCGAAAAACGAGGTTTGAGTGTAATCTAGTTTATAGGAATTTAGTAATTTTGTGAGCATTGATGCTCAAGTTTGTTTCCTTACTTTTGATTGAAAATTTAAGTTAATGCTTTTGTTTTTCAAATTTGCTTTTGTATTGATGCTATTTTGTTTTATCTGTTATGTTTTATGTTTTACTTAAAAATAAATGTGTGATGGTGTTTTATATTTTTATACTTGTAGTATTCTCATGAAACTTTCACCATCTGAAGTAATGATGGTTTTTAAGTTTTGAAAAAGAGATTGGTGTGCTAATGGTTTCACAAACTCTCACTTCCCACACTCTGAAACAGCCTGAAGTCAACAAACACACCCCAGCTCTATCTCTCTATTTTTCCTTTCTGAATTGAATCATCACGCTCCACAAAGCTAACCAATAAGAACTGGTTTCAGGTTTTTTACCTCTTTAATTATCACCTGTGAGTTAATGACTTTACGCTATTCTGGAGTTTATGGCGCATGGTCGTTTGGTCGTTTTTGTCGAATATGTGCCACAATATCAATCAATTTTTTCTCATTCATTGTGATGTCTTATGGTTTTCACTGAAAAGGGGTTCGCGTATCAACCGATGATGATTGTGGGCTGTAGTGTAGCTTTATTATGTATTTTCAGTGTGAATTAGGGCAGTTGTGTATGTTACCAAGACACTGTAAATAAGTACAGCCTGCCTCAACTACATGTTATTTATTGTGCACCATAGATGAAGGATGCATGTACTCTGGGCCCTGCCCTGTCCTGCCATTAGTGTAGAGCCACTTTCAGACTGCTTTTTTGTGCTGATATCTATCCTTAATGTAAATCGCCTCTCCCTCATTGGTATCTGAGCTTATCTACTCTTTTAACTTGCTCAACCTGATTTTCATCTCTCGGATGCACACTCTTTCTAGACTAAGTACACCAAATAAAAAAATTGTTTGTACAATCTATTCTGCTTACTCTTTAATCAAATATTCCTGTGGCGGATGGGTTTTCTTATGTCTCATGGGAAGGTCTGAGGGGGGCAAATTCTTAGAATTCTTACCAGGTTTTCAGACTCACGAAGTTTGAGGGAATTTCAAATTTTACAGGGTTTTTATATGTAGCCTTAGTCTCTTAGTTATTTGAGGATGGGTTTCAGGGTTAAGTTGATTTAATTGATTAAGAATCTTGAAACATAATAATACAGAAAGGTCGGAAGGGAATCTAGATTGAGCAATACAATGCTATGCAGGAAACAAGAATGCAACATTGATTGCCCTTCTAAATTTATCTCCTTCTCTCTTCATTTTGTATGTATCTGTACTTCCTCCCATTTTTATACTCTTCTTTTCCTTTTCTTTTCTCCTATCATATTCTTTTTGTCATAAATTATTTATTGCATGATTCATTGATTTTTTTATGACAATCGTAGTTGTATTTTGTGTGGTAAGTTCCAAAGGAATGGAGTTGTGTACCTATAATAAGTTTATATGGCAAATATGTTGGGGTTTTTTTAATCTGGGTTTTTGACATTTCATGGAAAAACAGGCAAACCTTGTTATACTGCCAAGGGTGGGGGAATATACATTTGATGGTAAAAAAAAAGACTTAAATACAACAAAAATACAATGGGGTAGAGGGAAAGAGCTCACTGGGTTTGGAACCTCAGGAAGAATATTATTTAACTACAAGACTGACTCTCCAGGGAAGGAATCAAAGTGTTGAATGTGTAAAAAGTGTGATGTCTAATTAGGTTCAACAACAAAATTTTAGGCGGCAGTATAATGAGAATTTGTGATTACAATGGAAGTAATGAATGTTGTAGATAAGTTGTTAGTGGATAGCAGTATGAGGTTTTTAGTGTTGTGATATAGTGGCCAGTACGCACCAAAGCTGAAAGCTAGCAGGAGGTGAGAATGGGGTATGACGAGGTTTGAGTGTACGATTTCATGATCTTTTGAGTTTTGAGTTTTACTGAAAAGGTTTTTTTAAGCTGTCTCACATGGTTGTTTGGCTCATAATAAATAGGTTGCAAGCTGTTTTTTGACATTTGGGTCTGTTTTGCTAATAGATGTGGAACAATTCGTTTTTTGTTTGTTATTGTTGTTGTTTCTTTTGAAGTTGAAGCTCCAATTTAACATAAATCATTATTCCTTCTGTTTGCGTTTAATCCAATTTGAGCATTGACTCTTATTTGTGAGTTCAATGCCCAGACACTTTTATTCCAAATCCCTGTTAAGAGGCAGTTATTGACTTACTTAAACCAGACTGGGAATCTATTATTATTTTAATGTGATTGTAACTGTAGTCAATTTTGCATAAAACTTTATCAAAGAGCAAGTTATTCAAAGAAACATCATTCCACCCTTGACAATCAATGTATTCTTGTGATTTTATTGCAATAGTTGGATGCATTTGGAAATATGTATTTCTATGCAGCTATTATTATTTTTATTATTATGTCATCAAGTTTGCTCATTCAAAATTTCAATGCGAATTCTTTAAATTATGTTTAAGGCCAGTATTGTCCAGTCAGATACCAATAAAAGTAATGATTTTAGTGTGTTTCATGGACAGTACATTTGTTTTCATTCAAATTTGTTTTGTGTTCCTCAGATGTATATCATTATTATCTCTTGAAAATCATTATACCAGTGTAGTAAGTGTAAAAGCCGGTTGGAATAAATCTGATTCAGCAGTCAGGCAATCATCCATTCCTCATGGGGTACTGTACCATGAGCATGATAGAAATTTTAAAGATTTATATCTTTTCTTCTTTTCTGATGTCAGTCTTTGCTGAAATATTAATGGTGCAATGGGTTTGTAATATTTTTGCTTGCACTTGCACCTCTTGATGTGTAAATAGATAATGAAAGTTATTCATCAAGCTATGGGCTCATGTTTGGTTTTATTTTGTGTGTGTTTGCAAGGTATGGCTGGTTTGAATCAAGGAATGGCAGGATTGAGTATGCAGAGTCCAGGCATGGCTCCACGACCAATGATGCCAGCATCAATGGGTAAACGCATTTTTTAATAGAATTATTGCTGATTCCCAACTAGGTGGGCTAATTTTTTATTTTATTTAGTTAGATGTTTTTTGAAGTGGTCTCACAGTTTTGCTTCAAGATCTGAAAAGTAATACTACATATTGATTTATTTTCTTTTATCCGGTTTTACAGGAATGGGCATGAACCCAGGGAACATGGGGATGCAAATGGCAATGACCAATAACATGTCAGGAAACTCTTCCTTCCAGCAACGTACGGACGCAGCATTCTCTACCTTTGGCAATGTCAAACATTGAATGGAGTTAGTTGCCTGTACTGTTTTCGTCTTTGACTGGTAGAAGTGAGCAGTTTAAGATAGATGTCTTAATTCTTTGATTTGGATCAAATTAAGCTAAAATGTGTAAATCACATGAACGATTGTCTGATTTCTTCATTCCCTACCAAATTGCAGTCACTATGTTCTGTGATGTTATGACAAGAAATATATAAAGAGCATTTTGCGCTCTTTGTTTAGGAAACAGGGAGGGATTAAACGGGGCTCATAATTATTTTCATTAATAAGGATTATTTTCTCAGTAGTTTTCATACTGTATTTTTTTTTTGTCCAAATGAAAACTCCTAAAACCACATAGTTGGAAGCTCTTTGAGGATATTTTGAAGTTGATCTGTAGTATTAGATTTCTCAGGTGGTTAAACCACTGTCACATGGGGAAAAAATGTCAAATGTGTTGTATTCTTTGTTTTTTATCAAGCATATCCTCAATAGATGTTAGGTAATATTGTATTTTCTCTGTTCAGTATCTTGAAATGACTAGACTCCTATATTTTGCAGCAACATTGTCTTTTACTACATTACAGGCATTCAGGATTTAAGAGAAGATAGTGTGGATAAAATTGTCCTCTTTTGATCCGAATCAGCCAATTTTTCTTCTTCTGACTTTATGATATAAACCCTTCGGTTCCACATTGTGGACACATCAGTGTTCTGTCCAGAAACCCTCCCTTGATTCATGCTGTATCTAGTAAGGTTTTCCTCGTTTTGCGTTGCCTTTGTTTTATCACTATCTGTACACGTTTCATAGTGTCAAAAGGCCTCTTTCCAAATTTAGTATTGTCCTTGACAAAAGGCAGTCTTTTGTATTAATGTTCTTTTCTCAATACAATTTAAGCCAAGATATCAAATACAAGCCCTTCTCAACAAAACCTACATAAACTCATTAGGACTAGAAAAAAAAAAGATTCATTTTATTCATTTTCACCTAAAACAACTTCTGAATTAAAAATGAAATTATGATTTTCTTTACTATTAAATCAAGATAATATAGTATGTTGTGTGTGTGTGTTTGAAAAATGATATGTTAGCATTGTGTCAGAAAACAGCTTATTTTAAAGGGACAGAGACTGACTGGTTTGTGTTTATACATACCTGACTTAGATTAGTAAGCTTGTATAGAAGGGGAAAAAACATGGGGTTTTTTAACAAGATTTTCATCATAAGTGGACTCCGCTGTATATTTTTTTTGTTTTGAAACATTTCAATAGTCTAGTCTGACATTATTGTTATTGATAAAGGCACCACACAACTTGCGTTTGCTTCCTTCATTTCATTCAAAGCACGAAACTATCGGATGAGTTTGTTAAGCACATTTAAGTGTTTTAACTTCATATTTTAGCGAGACTAGATGTGTGAGACATGATGGTGTGTGTGTAGAAGACACACATATGCCCAGTAGTGTTTTTGTGAGCCCAATATTTTTTGTGAAATTGTGAGACGCACATGAAAATATGTTGATGTACTGTAGAGTATTTGAATTTGTAAGAGTTATCTCTATTACTGGTTGTATTTTGTCAGTGTAGCATCGGGTGTCATTTGGCCTCTCAATTTCATGACACCACCTATTCACTTAATCCTCTATTGGCTGGTCAACCCTTTTCACTCATGTGAATTAGATACTTGTAGTGTTAATGTATTTCGTAAAGAACCTGTGGGATTTAATGGTTTAAATATGTTGAGAGATAATCAGCTCATCATTTTTGTTTTCGTTATCACTGCTGGCAGATTTGTAGATAATTTAACTCTCGAAACAAGAAATGATTGAAATTTTCAGACTTTTTTTTAAACAATTGGTTTTTTGCCCAGTGTGATATAAAATTTTGTAATCAGTGAATTTATCATTCATAACACCCTGTGGATTTCTTTCCTCCAAACCAATACATTTACAAATATTTGTCAATGCTCTGTTAATATTCTTTGAAACATTCCCCATGTTACTATTTATGTTGTGAATGTTTTTGTCCTCATTTCTATCATGTCTTTAAACCATCACTCATTCTTTTAAGAACAGTATTTGAACAGTAGAATTAAATGCTTGTGTCAATCAAACTGGTTTTCTTGTGTATCGTGTTATGTACCAACTCTCTATGGACCAGTCACAGATAACTTGCTTTTTTTTTCTTATCTCAGCATGTACAGACACTATTGAATATTTTTATCTTGATTTTGATTGGAGGGGTGTAATTTATTTATAGGTTATTTTTCTTACTCTACTGTCTTGTGTGTGTATTGTTATGTACCTGTGAAATGCGTGAACATTTTTTGTACAAAATCAAAATTTTAAATATAAACACTGGAACTCTTTCAGTATCAAATGAAACTTCAAGAAGTCATTTGAAGTCTATTTTTAAAAAGATAATCATTATAAAGCTATAGACTATATTGACCAGCATCCCAATTCATATCCAATATTGCTTAATATGGGTGTTGTTTTTCTTGTTTCTTTTTCTTTAACAAATTTTATTCCACATGAGTAAAAGCTGGTATTTTGGTAGCACTACTGTAGTTGGTTATTGAAAACTTCAAAGTAATGAGATTTTAAGTCATATTTAGGTTGTGTAAATGGTTGTATGAATTTTTCTCTCTCTTTTCTTAAGATTTATTTGTTTGAAAATCACAAGATTGTGTTTCCTCTTCTTGTGAACACTGTTTGTACATTGTATCTACAATTAATATAAAGTCAAAGTAACTGTGATCAAATACAAAGAGGGTGTTTAATTTTTCTCTTCCTAATTGTAGAATTATGGTAGATGAGCTCACTGTCAGGAATGATATCTATATATCATTCACATGTGATAATTATTGATGCAAGGACATACTTCAATACTTTCTTGTAATTTTGTTTTTGAAGTGGTCTTTACTAAAACTGAAAATTATTTTTTTATTTGTTTGTAAATAATAATATTGTTTCCAAGACAACAGAAATGTTTCTTTTTGTTCCATTTCTTTTTTTTGTTTTTGTGCTTTTTCTCAACACAGAGTTAATTTGATATGAGAAAGAATGAGGTTTTCAAAATCTGTTATTATATTCAACATACATAAATATTTATTTGTATGGATACATTGATACTGGAAGATATGTTGTAACCTGATATATTAATTTTATTTTTTTAAACCCATGAACTGTATAACGTATTGTACATTGATTCAATGACTTGCATATAAATGATATACGATATTTTACATGGGATTTATTTCAAAGGTATTGTGTATTTCTCCCCCAATAGTCATGATACAGTGCTGTCTTGTATATTAATCATATAAAAATAAAGAGCTGATAAAGAAATGGACACGTGTTCACACTTTTCATTTAATTTGTGGGTGTTTTTTGCAATTTTGAGGTTAAGACTTTGCTGGTGGTTGGCGCTCTGGTTCTGTTTCTTCTCTCTAGCTTTCCTTTTCATCTCACTTTTCCCAGCACTCTCTTAGCAAGCATACACACAGCTATATGTACTATTATGTATCTGTAAGTGTAAGCTATTGGTGGGTGCTACTTCTTTTTCTTCTCTTTTGGCTTGACCTATCATATTACTTTTTCCAACACTCTCTCCAATTCCAATGCTCCCAAATAAGCATACGCACAGCTGTTTTGTATTAATCTGTTTACTCAGTCTTGATACTGCCTGTTGTCTGAACAGATTTGTGGTGATCCGCTATTTTACATTGTGGTACCTAGCTACAGTGTCACTTGCTATCTAATAGGACTGAGTATTTAATTTGTACACAAAGTGTGGTAGAGAACCCTGCATCTCCCTGGCCCATAATGCATTGCAGTATGTGGGTGGTGGCCATTATCTGTTTGTATATTG
This sequence comes from Melibe leonina, assembly GCA_031471865.1. Lineage (NCBI taxonomy): Eukaryota > Metazoa > Mollusca > Gastropoda > Nudibranchia > Dendronotidae > Melibe > Melibe leonina. Next base: position 21,192 of record JAUEKZ010226165.1, read on the forward strand.
TTTTTGATATCGTGAGGGGTGACTTTTTTCCCTTGTAAATCATCTCTTTGAAACGTCCTTGGCAGGGTCAAAGCCTGGCTGTTCTTTTACCTAGTCTGAATCATCTTGCTTACCCCGAGGCACTTATTATGACCGTAGCAATTCAAAGCGCCCACAAGAAACATACCATAACAAACTTTAATTTATATCTCTTGAATGCCCTTCTCTCTCTCTCTCTGAGCGCTTTTGTTTGTTTATTGAGGGTTTTAGGGCGCTTGCAACTGCTATGGTCATATAAGCGTCCAGGAGTAAGATGATATGAATATGCTATTTAAAGAACAGCCAGACTTTGACCCTGCCAGGGGCGTTTCACAAAGTAACTGGAGAGAGTGCTGGAAAAACTTAGTTGACAGGTGAAGCCAAAAGAGAAGAAACAGAAAGCGACCACCAGAGGCGCTCGCAAAAATGTCTTTTATCAAAG
>JAUEKZ010226276.1:0-21648 GCA_031471865.1 Melibe leonina
TTTGCAATCTGTAAAAGCGCATCGAGCACTTTGGTGGAAATGCGCTCAAAAATGTCATCCATTATTATTATTATTATCATGATGTTAATGATGATGATGATGATGATGATGATGATGAAAAACATTATAAGGATAATGATGAAATAAAAAATTTCATTGTAATATAGTATATACCTTCACAAGGCAATGTTTTAGGAGCTGAAACATATCCTCTCTTGAAATATATCCATCGTTGTTAACATCATATACATCAAAACATACTGAAAAAAAAATTCAACATAGGAAAAATCAAGCTTTCCAAATTAATCCATCATTGTTGAAATCAGAGACATTAAAATGAAAAAATAAAAGATTCATAATAAGGAAAATCTTTTTTGAGAAAATAGCTTTCTTTCATGTTTCAATTTGACAGTTTCATCCATGATAAAAAATGGAATAATTGGTAATGTAGTTAACCCTTAACTTGCTGAAACTGACTGAAGTCAAAATCCAAGTTCACCATATTGAATGCAAAAAAACATGAGATTTAAAATGATTCCTGAGTGGTTTCCCTTTGTTCTAAATTTATCTTAAACTTGACAAACATTACCGCATTGAAATCCGTGGAAAATTGGATCCATTTTTACTTCGAAACACCCACTTTTTTTTGCAGTTCAAAATGGCTTATAGGGATAAGACTGAGCTTTTTAAATATGATTGTCTCACTAATATATTGGTTATTTTGTTGTTAACGTTGTATACTAATCAATCAAATGATTGTCAAGCATAACTTTAGACCAGTCATCAGTAACTGGGTTGCGATAACAATTAAACTACGCCTGGTATAGGTAGGTTTAGAAATCGGCTAAATTTTGGTGGATATTTTAGCTAATCAAAGACTTTCAGAATAATCTAATGTGTTTTTGACAGTTTGAATACACAGCTGGATGACATATCTCTAGCCATTCCTGAGACTTTTATTCCGGTGGCACGAGTGGCAGTGGAGTTGGGAATATTTTTCTCTGACTGGTGGTTCAAATCCCTATCCCCAAAAATCTTCAACAATGGGAACTACATAGTGCCCAAAATGGCTTAGCAAGTTAAGGGGTATGGACTCCTAAATCATGTTTTACTGATTAATAACTAAAATTGATTAAAACCTCTTAGGTCAGTAATATATCATGATACTTACTTTGTGCATGATCATCTAATGAGCCATTGAGGAACTTGTCCACCCCAACAACATAGTCCTCTTGTCTAAGTGCTCCACATGATTTGGAGTCAAAAGCCTTAAAGACTGAAAATAAGTCATCATTGGAAATAGATTTGAATAACAAAATTAATGGTTTAGTTGGTCTTTCAGATGCTATTGTTATATTTTCTAAGACTTTATAGCTGAATTTAAAAAGAGTAAAGAAATACTTTTTTGATGCAGAAATAAAAATTATTCTTTGGACTTCTTTTCCCTTCACTCTCATTTCTCATTCTCTTTCTATTGAATTTGTGTTCATATTTATTACCAAAGTCAGTACTAAGTTCAAAAGTGTCTAAATTATCATGAGCAATCTGGAAGTCATCAAAATATTTCTTCCCTCACGGCATCGTTTATTTTGCAAAAAAATACCAAGATTTGACAGCCTGATTAATCACATCTAAGGTTCGTAAAAAGATCTCAAAGGCATCACTAACAAATAAACAATAATTGTATTTTATAAAAGAAAATCTGAACTTAATTGTTGTAAAATGCCATCGCTGAGGCATATCGGAAAAGAGTAGAAAAAAATGGGAAAAAAGGAAACAGAAGGGTTTTGGCCCAAGCTGTCAGCCAATGATAGAATTTGAAAGACTATCAGTTATGACAGTCAGTGACTTAACTTCTCATGGTCATATTCAGGAGAGCAATATATTCTCATTCATGAAGTACAAGCATACCTCTGTCCATAACAATGTCATCAGTAATACCAAAAGATCTGTTTAGTTCATCTCTGAATTCATCTCTATGAAGTTTCCCATCTTCTTTGTAACAAAGATATTCAAATCTGTCCATCAAATTGTGGATTTCATCTCTGTTCACTGTTGGATACATGGATATTTATATATATATAAGATACAGAAAATAATTATCCTGTGAAACAGTATATGACATATAATAAGTTATTCTTTGTCAACTATCTTTTTTTTAATGAGCTATACATTTCACTCCATGCACAAACCGATATTTAATAACTAATACAGTTTAAACTCAACAATTTTGATAATCTAACATTCAGCAATGCCTTTCTAAACAATAGAGAGGCATTATAATATTAAATAGAGAGATAGACTTGATCATGTTATATATTTAAAAATAGGATGAACATCTATTCATTAATGCTGATGTACTTTTTGGTTACGACCTACATTTAGTGAGTTTCAGGAAAAGCACTACGAGTTGATCTCGAGATTGCCGACTGGAGGCCATCTTTAAACTATACAGTTGCTATGATTGTTGCGCATGACTTTTCTGCATAACTTTCTTTCCACAATGAAATTTATAAAATAAAACTCAATAGATTTCTGGCTCAATAAAATAATTTTAAAATTATCAGATGTATTTTATGATATAAATGATTATACAAAATATTATTTAACACGACCCGGACGATTCTTATTCCGCACTTCAAAAAGCTAAAATGGCTGACGCCGACTCTCTTCACGACATGAGTTCGGATGTTGAAGCAGATCATAGTGCTATTGATGCAGATGCTGAGGATGATGACGTTACGCTAGAAAGGTAGCTTCTTTATAATATTATTTTATACCGTTTAGATTTATTTAGAATGGCCATGGTTTGTCCATGGGATGACCAGTTCTTGCGTGGTTGGCCAAGTCTTTAGGATCCAAGACCAACCCTGGACCTGTTGGGTTGTTCCAAAGCACTTTTCTAAGTTCTAGATCTATATGAGTGGGTCTAGACATTTTTGTGCCTTGAAAACGATTGTGAAACTCTCAAATCGACTAGACTTTTTTAAGACTCTCTTCCATTTATTGAAGACTTAGACCTAGTACCTAGATCTCTATTCTAGACTAGTCTTAATTTCTGGGGCTCTAAGAATGCATTGTTTTGCAAGCTGTAGACTCTAGTTTTATGAGATCAAAACCCAATGATGTCTACTGAGTCATCTCTAGACTTTTTTGTATGTTTATCATAGCTCACATTAGGCTGAGATTTATGGATGGAGACTGTGAAACATAAAACAGGTCTAGTCTTGAGAGTGCTGAGAAGTACTAATTTGTGATGAGGAACTTCCTGCATCGATTCATGTTACCGACCTTAGCCCTCATGGGCAGGAACCATATCTTGCTTCCACTTACTGCTATAACCTGGTTGTGTGGAGACTGGTTTTGCTTCCCTCTTCAAATGCATCTTATACTTTCTCTGCATAACAAGATAGAATTTTGCTGTCAGAGCGAGTGTTGAGGGGTAGGTTCAGTATGACCTTGTTTACATCAGAAAATTACATTCCGGGCTGTATCCGTGATGGTGTGCCATTTAGATATCTGGTCTTGAAAGAAATCATGTGACCATCATATTTTTCCATTAAAAAATTATGAGTGTTTTGTTTGGATTTCAAGTAGCCATGTTTTAATGCCATTGATCCTGAAATAGAGCCGTACAAAGCTTCCAACATGAAGCACTGTAGAAGAAAATGGGCAGGGGCTTTTTGGCACTTTACAAATGTATTGGTCCTGAGGGTTCTAGTTTCAAGCCAGGTTGTCAGATATATCCAAGAGAAATCAAATTAAATATGACATTTAATTTGAATTTGATCAATGTTTTATTAATATTTAATTGATGATGATTCCAAGTGTCAATAAATGACATTATGGCATGTGTCAATCATATTTGTCACTTGGGACCCATACGCTCCACCAGTAATTTTAGAGAACTAACAGTCTACACTCCACAAAAAGAAAAATATTGACACATAAACAACAGGCACACGTGCACCCACACACACAGTAAGATTTTACTCACAAAAATATTGAGACACGCTATAAAGAAAAAATGATTTGGCAACTTGTCTCTTGCACTATAATACTAGAACGGCAGGGACTGATCCATCTCCCGGTCATTTTCAGATGACAGAATTAGACATCGTTTGATGTTGATATATTTTCTATAAATAAATCATGACATTTAATTTGTGAATTGTAATGAAATAGGTGTATGGAAGTCTTCTATAAATTAATTTATAATATAACAACTGTGAAATTTCTTACTATAGACACGCTATTTCCTATTGAACTGCTAATTCAAGGAGGGCAGTGTTTCTCTTGCACCTAAAAAACTATAGACCTGTCTCCAACCTCCCATTCATCTCTAAAATTCTAGAAAAAGTAGTCCTTCACCAACTTTCATCACATTTAAAGTTCATCAATCTTTATGATGAATTCCAATCTGCCTATCGTGCAAACCACAGCACTGAGACCACTCTCCTACGAATTGTATGGCTTTGACTATAAATGTGGACAAAAATGAAATTAATATATTTTGTCTTTTAGATCTGTCGGCGGCATTTGACACCATTGACCATCACATTTTGTTGAAAAGTCTCGAATGCGTGTTTGGTATTAAAGGAATTGTCCTTGAATGGTTTAGATCCTACCTCAGTGACCGAGTGCAGACTGTGGTGGTGGATGGTGTCAAATCGGAAGGACAACTACTTAAATTAGAGTACCACAAGGCTCTGTACTCATGCCTGTTTTATTTAGCATGTACATGTATCCCATTGGTGGTGTTATATGGTCTTAACTTTCACTCATACGCTGACTATACCCAAATGTACAAATCTACTGAAATTCAATATTGAGCATCTATTATTGGAAGTTTTGAACATTGATTCATTGAAATAAAATCATGGATGAACATGAATAGATTAAAACTAAATAATGAAAAATCAGCAGAGGCAATTTTAATAGGTAGACCAGCTATTTTGGATAAAGTAGAATGTAAAAGTATTAACTTTGAGGGAAATGAAATTTTATTTAATGAAGTTGTAAAGAACCTTGGAGTATGATATATAGACAATAAACTCACATTCAGGGACCAAGTAAATCATGTCATAAGGAATATTTCAATAGATTTAAGAAAAATATGTAGCATAAAAGTCATTTGGTTTCGAAAGATACTTTAATTCTGCTTGCCAATGCTCTCATTCTTTCTAAATTGGATTATTGTAACTCTCTTTTGGCCAATATGAATCATGATCGGATTAGATTTCTACAGGTTGCACAAAATAACGCTGCCAGAATTATTTATAAAAATTGCTGCACGAACTACACTAGCTTCCTGTTAATAGACGACTTGAATATAAAATATGTACACTTGTCTATAGGTGCTTGCATGCAGACAATCCTGAATATGTTAATAAGCTAATTGATACATATACCCAAAATAGAAACCTACGATCAAGTAAAGATAATCTTATGCTTACAAAACCAACTATGCTTCGTAAAACTGGCGAGAAGTGATTTCAATTTTCGGCACCCCTCTTTTGGAATTCCTCCCTAGACATGTCAGATATGCAAGCAATATAGACACTTTTAAGACCTTTTTAAAATCTCATGTGTTCAATGTCTTCCAAGTTTGTTAGTCTTGATATCATCATTCATTGTATTCGTAATCTCCCATGTTGAAAACTTCTTATAGGCTTTGTTTGAAAATTGAATAGTTTTATACAATGTAATAATGTATAAATTTTATCATCCCTGTCAAGTGTTACCTCCAATGTTCAATGTTATTTGCGTGGAAATTGTACATTTGCGCTTTGAGCCTGTTGTAAACGGAGTAAAGCGCATTATAAAAACATTGTATTATTATTTAAGTTGATGGATTTGTTAACCAAAAAAAATGATAATAAAACTAAATGTTTGGCAATTATTTGTCATTACAACAACAAAACTTTATGGTTTGCAATGTTGAATGAATGAAAACGGTATCAGTTATCATAAGAAAGAGCATAATATAATGAAAGCTTTACTCTTCCCTCTATTAAAAAAAATAATGGGGCTCATATAAGAAACAATATGAATGATTTTGGTAATAAGCAATGTAAATGACTAACTTGTTTAAACCACATTATAGTGAACAATTCAACCCCTGGCAAGCTCACACTATCTGTACTTAGTCCATTTTGTAATTTGGGACAGATTTTGCACCAATATATAATAAATTGGTAGTAGGTACTGACAGAGATAATGAGCTTAACATTAGGAACTGAAATATGATTTTTATGCAAAATGTTGAGTCTTCTAATTTTGTGGATGTTCAATTGGTGTGCATGTGTGCATGGTACAACATCAATGTATCAATTCACTGTGTGCCTCTAGTCATGCCTGTTTATCTAATATTATAATATGGAATGAATTTTAAATTCTGAACAAGATTTTGAGGTCACCTTTTAAGACTTCTGCAAACTCAATTACTTACTGCTGTATCTCTTTCATGCAAAATATAACATTTTGAGACCTTTGGTTTGGTGGTGTTCCTTCTTACACCTATTGTAACCTTGCAATAGTTTCCATTTCTGATCTTTTCGATAACTTAAACTACTGACATCTTTTGATTATTCTGTATATATTTAATCCTAAAAATTGAACTTTTTTGTTTCTTTCCATTAGTCAGGACCCCTCTTTGCGAAAGAAAAGTAAAAAGAAGAAAAGAAAAACTAAAGAAAATGAGCGTTCTAGTGGAGACTCTGACACTCAGTGTGTGGATGGAAAAGAAGCAAAACGTTTGGAGGTGGATGATGTTTCTCTCTCTCATTCTGGCGTGGAGGCCGATTCAGAAAGTCAGGATTCAAGGAATGATGGATCCCCTCCTGATCATCAAAATCTAAATATTACTTCAGCAGGCAATGAATCAAAGGTGAGTATTTTTTTGTCCACTATTAAAGGATTAAGCGGATGAGAACATCATGGTTTAAAAGGAAATTTTACAATTCTTTTTTTTTTTCAATTTATTATTAGTTGATTTAGTTGTTTTTTTCATTATATCTAGAGTGGTTTCATATTGAAAATCAAGTTTTAAGTTCCTCAAAATCCCTAAAATAAGATGTGGCATTGGTTTGATAAAGAGGATCGTTTCAGACTTTCCTGGCCATTTTCTCAAAAATAAGCTTGCCTACCTTCCATCTCTAGATTTCTAAAATTTTTAAATATCAAAAAGTATGCAAGTTGCAGCTTCCAAATTTTACACATGCATTCTTAAATGTTAGATTGAGGTACTAGACTAGGTAATTTTGAAAAAGATTTTGTGGAACAACTTATAGCCGATAAAAGATAACATTTCTTGAAAAATTTAGCATTTTTCAAAACTTAATTTTAAAAATTTGTAAAAAATACTTCATAATTTGATTCTACGAAACAAAGTAGTTTAGTACCTCAAATTATCAATGTAGTAACTATTTTGAGTCTAAAAATGACAAAATTATTTTTGGTTTAGAAAATTTTAGAATTTGAACGAACATTATTTTCAAGATGGTTGCCCTTTCCATGGCAACCAATTAATATATTTTTAAAATTTTCTCCAAAACTCAATAGAGGTATAGGTGGTTCATGTGTCCAAGGGGTTTTGCTCTAGGATGAATAGTTTGGAAAATAGGTTTTCTCAGTAGCATCATCCCTTAGTTGCTTTTTTACTTTTGCTTTAACATTTTTTACATGTTTTAAAGAAATATTCTTCCTTATAAGAAATATATTTCCCAGATAATTTATGCTATGATTGCCATTAAGAATAACAATTAAATATACATTTTGGACATTATTCTATTTTAAAAAAGAAAATTAAAACGTTGTTTTACCTTTTTTAGATAGTTCCTTCTTAAGCTGATGTTGGTATTATAACTGTTATAAATTTTCTTCTACCTCAAAGATAACAAATCTCAGCCAAATCCAGAATGCTCTTGAACTCCTAACATTGCCTCAAGCTGCTCCAAAGAGCATAGATGAAGCGAAGAAAAAAAGGTTTCAGTTCTGGGAAACACAACCTGTTCCAAAATTTGGTAAGCATAATGCAGAATACTGCTTGATATTATATCCGCATCAATGTGTGTTTTAATCTTCGTGCTTTATTTATAGTCTTGACACCTTACTCATCCTGGTAGGATATATGATATATTTCAACAACTGTGCAGATGTCCAATCGAAAGGATTTTACCTATGGATTACCAAATTGACTGAAAGCAATAAAGAATAGTTCTAACATCAGTGCTGCCAACTGTACGCAAAAAATGCGTATTCGTACGCATTTTCGTTCATCGTACGCATGTACGCATTTTGCCGAGGATCGTACGCATTTTTGAATTTCTATAACTGAACAAAAATGGTAGAAGTAGAACGTTTTTAAAAAAAAACAACTTAACATCATGCACTTGTTTTTAGTGTACTTTAACCCTACAAGGGTCACGGGGCGATCTAATCGGCTCCTAAGTTCGCTTGTGTATGATCACAGTCACAGGCCGTGTCGCTTGGCCCCAACTTTAACGGCTGGTTTCAATAGGTCGGTATAATGATCCGAATTACCGTTTCATCGGAAACCGTCTACCGGAAATTAACTGTCGTCACTTCCTGTTTAAAGTGAAACTAAGCTAAAAATAGTTTCGTTCTTGACTATGCTCGCTTCGAAACCGTGTCACTATCGGTCGGTTATTGTGTGTTTTGAAAACTATTTTCAAACACAAATTACACGTTTTCAGTTCCACAACTGAAATATTTTGCATTTTTAATTGTATTGCGAGTAACTACCATGATTTTATGACGATATGCGAACTTTTTGAGGTCGAAATAGGTGAATTTTTTCGTCGCGGCCGCCCGTTTTTGACGCTAATTTTAGCAGTTTTTACCACATAGTACTAATTAAATCACCTGAATTTCAGGATTGTACGCATTTTTTATAAATCTTCCTCATTTTGGCTTCATATTGTACACATTTTCATGGGCTAGAGTTGGCAGCACTGCTAACATGCATTCCTTGTTCCAAACCCAATCTCCCAACTCCTGTTTTCTTTTCTGATTTTCAAAAGTGCTACAGTGAAGATATAATTTTTATATCCAATGAAATTACTAAGGTTGTTTTTTTCCTCCTTTAATCTAAGATGAAGATATCATAGGCAATGAGGAGATTGAGGCAGACAAACCTGTATCAGAAATCAGACAAGATCCATTGTCATTGCCTACAGGATTTTGTTGGGATACACTTGATATAAGTGATCCATTGATTGTAAGTTAACCCCATTTACACTTCTGCATTGTTTGTGTGTTGTATGTTTTCATGTTTTTAGAATAGCAATAATTAGTCCTCTCACAGCCCTACTAAAAAATATGCTAAATCTTGAAAAGGTAAGTGTTCTTATACCAGATAAATCAGATTTCAGTGAACTGACATATGCCAAAAGCCTGAATTTCAGGTATTTGGCATATGTCAGTTTACTGAAATCTGATTTATCTGGTATAAGAACAGGCAAATCTTGAATGTTTTGGTGTCTTTAGTTTAGCAATGAAAAGGTTAAGAGCTCATATGATTTTTTTCATATAGATCTAGTTGTTGGTTATTTTTATTAGCTTTGTGGTTTTAATTACTAAAATGTTTATTCATTGCAGACTACTCTTGAAAATAAATTGTTTATAAATTTTAGGGACAAACTGTTCATTTTGTTTTGAAATCATTCACATATTTTTTTCTTCAACAGCTGAAGGAATTGTATACACTCCTGAATGAAAACTACGTTGAGGATGATGATAATATGTTCAGATTTGACTACTCACCTGAGTTTTTACAATGGTAAAGAAGGGATCTGTAGATCTTTCAGGGATACAGATTATTAAGGAAACCCTTTTTTCAGATGTCAAAAGTTTTCTTAATCATGTTTCTAAGAAACTAAAATGCTCAAGTTCCTTAGTGTTTCATTGGCCTTTCTCTCACTCACTCCCTCTCCGTCTGTCTGTCTATCGCTCTCTTGTGTTTTAAAATTTATCACTAGAATGACACCCAGTTGATTTTGTGGTTGTAGCCCTTGAAACTTTTCCTATTGGGTTTCAAGACTTAGATCTTAACTGACTGTGTTTGGTAGAGCGACAATGCAAGCGGAAGCAAGCATTTTTTTCCTTAAGCAAAGGTCTGGCACTAAGCAAGTTTATTCTTTGCATTCATTTTAGGAGTAAATATATTCAAGTTACGGTAACTTCGATTTCACATACAATTTGATTTGTATGAGAACTAACTATTATATTCATCTAAGTCCTAAGGCTTTTATTGTTCACAGGGCGCTTCAACCACCTGGTTGGCTGAGAGAATGGCATGTTGGCGTAAGGGCAATAAAAAGTCAGAAGTTACTAGGTTTTATAAGTGCAGTTCCAGCTCATATAAAGATATATGACAGGTTTGTATTTTTATAGCGGTTTGCTGAATATAGGATAGTTAAAAATGTTTAAACCACAATATTTAAAGGGGAAAACATAATTATTTATTATTTGTCTGTCATAAAACAGCATTATTATGTAGAGAATTAATTTAAGTAAGCTTTATTCAGACAATTTTTTTTTTTTTAGGATTTTCAAAGATTCCCCTAACAATTTTTTTTTCACTTTTCTTTAAAAAAAAGAAATGTTTATACATCAATGGAAAAGCAATTTAATGCAGATTTTTAATATTTAATTGTTTTGAGCTGAAGATCCTTTGTTTTATGAGAAATATGCAAATGGAAAATAACACTGGTTTTGTGAAATTTGAATTTTGTTATAAAAATTGATATTGAGACTGACTAATTAGCAAATAATGTTTCATTCTTTTGATACTTTCTTCGTAAGCTAGTTTCAACTGATCATACCGTTTTATATTTTCCTCCTAGATCAAAGAAAATGGTTGAGATTAATTTCCTTTGTGTTCATAAGAAACTAAGATCAAAACGTGTAGCCCCTGTTCTGATTAAAGAAATCACAAGAAGAGTCCACATGCAGGGCTTGTTTCAAGCTGTGTACACAGCTGGTGTGGTGCTACCAAAACCTGTCGCTTCATGTCGGTAAGGATGACTTGTATGAGTATACAGACCCTATCTGTTAACAATGTAATGACAGTAAGGTGGGGAGCAAGCACTGGGATTCACAAGAAATGAGACAAATTTGGGATAGTATGCAGTGCAGAAACGAGACAAAGCCAAGGAAAGCACAAAAATGGAGAAACCGAAAAATTGACCAGAGTGGGGTTCGAACCCGGGACGCAGCTAAGGCACCCATCGCCTGGCCAGCAGCTCAGACAGCAAGCTAACCACTTGAGCTATCCGCTCCCCTCAAGTGATTAGCTCGCTGTCCATGCTGCCGGCCAGGCAATGGGTGCCGCAGCTGGGTCTCGGGTTCGAACCCCACTCTGGTAAATTTTTCTGAGTTTTTTTTGTTTCTGCATTTTTCCGCTTTCCTTGGCTTTGTCTCGTTTCTGCATTGCATACTATCTCAAGTTTGTCTCATTTCCTGTTAACAGTGGGAGCTTGCTCTTCTTTTTTGTTTGTTTGTACAGTGAGTGGTGGAGCATTTCATCATTACCTTAGCATATTTGTACTCATGTGTACAAATCATTAAAAACCAAGCTTTTTTTTTTTAACTGATTGGAATGACTTACTCCGAAGCCTAAATTTATAAGTTACTTATATCTGAAAATTGCCTTCTGGGACAATAAAGATTATTATCAAATACTATCAAAACAATAAGAAAGAGTTGAATAGAATGTTATGAAAATATTGAATACATTGTAACAATTGTTATAGACAAACCCAAGTGGAAAAATTGCTTCTGGCTGCCAATTGTTCCTGTTCTATTCCGAAAATATCACGCTTCATAAACATCATTTCTACAGACAAACTGATAAACTTTTTAATATTATGTGCTATTAGATTGAATTATTTATTTTACAGGTTAGAGCTCTATTGATATTGACCATCGAAAAACCAGATCACAAACAACGTTCTATAATTTCTGGTTGGTATGAGTGATTATATTAAAAATCATCCTGACTCTTTTCAGATATTGGCACAGATCCTTAAATCCAAGGAAACTGATTGAAGTAAAATTTTCCCATTTGAGCAGAAATATGACAATGCAGCGGACCTTGAAATTGTACAAATTACCTGATGTAAGTTTTGGTGTCGATTCACTCTTCAGTATTTTTTAAAAGTTTTGAAATTTACTCTTTTTTCATGACATATGAAAATCAATAAACCTAATTTGAATAACACTTTTAACCAATATTTGTATACACCTAAGTAAAACATATGATAATAGCGCATCAGCTGTTTGGGTTTTTATAAATTTTAAATGAAAGGTAAGTTATCTCACTGAGTACATGATCGCTATGAAATTCATCAACAGCTGACTACTTTGGCTACAAACTTTGTTGGTTTTTTTTTTTTGGGGTGGGGGGGGGGGGGGTAGTTTTCAGTTGGTTTTTTTCTCAGCTTCTTCCTGATCTCGGCGATGGTGTTAAACAACAATGAAGTTCAGACTTTCTTCAATAAAATACAATTATTGTTTAACAATTAGTTTTGCCTTTGTACTGTTTTTACTAGCTGTCATGCTGCCAGATTTTGAAGCATTTTGGCAAAATGAAAACTATGTCCATGCCAAGAAATGTCTGATGAGTTACAGATTATTTTATTATAGCCTCTCAAATAGAAACAGTGATAATTTAGACCCTTTTGACTTTAATGATAACTATTTACCCAAATTCAAGGATTACCTACTTTTTAATTTTTTTTTATAAAAGAATTTTATTAAAAATAAGCATTGAAATCTTATGAAATGTAACAATGGCACCTGAAATATAGTTCTTGGAGGTTGACGTTATTTAAGAGGGGGGGGGGGGGTCATAATGCTAAACCCTAATTGATTGAAACAGATCAATCTAGAAATGTCTGGGTATTTTTGCAACCTGTGTAGATTTTATCCAAGTTTGAGTTTTGTTTGATATGAGTTTCAAATATACCCAAAACGGCATTGACAGTAATAAATGGCATATAAGTAAAACCAAGCAAAATAAATTGTTGTATTATGACATTAGTCAACATTATGTATAATCACTATACATTACATACAAAATTATGTTTCTCTTGAATTCTCTTGTAGAGCCCGAAAACCCCAGGTTTTAGAGAGATGACTCCTGCTGATGTTCCAGAGGCTTACAAGCTTCTCTACCAGGTGAATTTTGTCCTTCCGATTTGATAGTTTGATTATTCAAAATTAGACTAATTTGATGAGAAAAAAAAGAAAGACAATTCAGTGTTGAATTTAATTCCTTTTTAGACCCATGTTACATGTTGTCATCTTATTGATATGTAATTTTTTTATTTATTATTATCATAGTTCATGCAAAGATATCAGCTGGGACCAATTTTTGCAGAGGAGGAATTTCGTCATTGGTTTATACCAAGAGCAGGCATTGTCAATTCCTTTGTTGTAGAGGTAGGTGAACTTTCTATTCACTTGCGTTTGTATGTTCCCATTTTCATGCTAGGACTAGGATTGCCAAAACCTTGATTTTTTTTTATCAGATGGCACTGAAAACTTGTTTTCTCTTATGTGTTCAATTCTTACTTTTTATCAAAATTGATATAGAAATGATGCTTTGCCTTAGTTGGTAAAATGAATTCAACTATGGACAATATATTTATGATATTTTATTCTGTTTCTTAAGATAGGCAATGATAAAGCCTGCTTCCCTTGTATGTACACACATACCTTGTTATATGGCCAAGTCTAAGGACCAGTGCTATCCTTTTGGGCAGTCTGTAAGCAAGAGGAGCAATATAAAGATTTTATCAAAACCTCAAGCAACTCACACTTTCAACGCGTTTGTAGCTGATCTTGTATATAAGACATTTTTGCGGGTCCAGCTCTCTCTCCAGTGCTCCTTACAAGCATACACACACAGCCGTTTTTGTGTCTGTTGGCCCAGTCTTAGTCATGCCTGTGTTCCTAACAGACTTATGGTCAACCCCTATGTTTTACACTGGTACCTAACTACAGGGTAACTTACTGTCTTGGACTGAGTACTTTTACACTTAGGTTGCTGAAATATCATGGGTCTCTGTGGAAAATAATAGTGCATGATGTGGATGGTAGCCATCATCTGTTTGTTAGAGGTGGTTACCTGTAAATCATCTTTTTGTCACCTTTTTTTTAGAGATATATTTTCCCTTGTAAATCATCTCTCTGTAAAACTTCCCTAGCAGGGTCAGTCTGGCTTTTCTTTTAAGTAGCCTATAATCTTACTTACCCCCGGGCACTTTTATGACCATAGCCGTTGAAAAAGCCCTATAACTCTCTATAAACTAAGTTAACAAAGAAGTCAAAGGAAAGCAGAAGCATGAAGTTGGCATTATAATGAAATTTCTGGCACAACTAAAATAACAATTATATTGGGGAAGGGTGATGCAGTGAGATAGTTTAAAGGACTCACTGCTTGCAAGTCCATCAACTCATATCTGTAAAATATCCCACCTGCAAAGGGAACAATGTGTTAAAGTGGTATTTCATCTGGTTAGGTTTAGTATGGTAGTGACAAAATTTTAGGCTGGTTGTATGACGAGAATTGATTACACTATGCAAGTCATGAGTATTAAAGATACAGTGAGTTGTTGGCGCTATACTGTAACAAGGCATTTAGCATTTTCATTTAGTGGCCCATCAAAAAGCTGGTGGTAGATGAGAATAGCAGTATAGCGTGGTTTGAGTGTAATGGCATTTGAATATTTACACATTAAAATGGGTGTCATTTTGCTAGAAGTTACTGTAGTTTCTTTTTACATTTCATTTGGATTTGCTTTCTTTTCATTCTTCCCAGACAAGCGGCAAGTTAACAGATTTTGTCAGCTTTTATTCTTTGCCATCTACAATTATGCATCATCCGGTGCATAAATCTTTGAGGGCTGCTTATTCCTTTTACAATGCCAGTACCAAAACGCCTTGGTTTGATCTCATGCAAGATACGCTGATCGTAGCCAAAAATGTAAGTACCGTTATGTATGTTATATATATCAGACAGTAACTTGCGCCAACAAATAGGACACTTTTTGTTTATCATTGAGAGAAAAAACAACACAGTTTTTAAAATATATGGAATAGACAAACAATTTTTTTCTTCTCTAAATACACAATACTGGCTGAAGTGAAATTTCAAAATGTTTGCACTATGGTGCACTGTGTGCGGTAGCTTGAGTTTAACGCTTGGCAGATATTTTTATTGTGCTTAACACTAAAAGTACCAATAAAATCAGTTTCTTAAGTCATTAGATAAATGTATACTTGTGTTGCTGATGCTTACATGAGCAAAAATGCAGGATGTTATCAAAGATAACAGAATTTCGAATTTATTCTTAACTTAATAAACTGTAATTGAAGAAGAAAAAAGAAGTTTTTAATGCTTGCTTGTATAAATGAGTTGTACATTTTTTTAAATATGTGTGTGCAGAGATGCCAAAATTCCTATTTGACTGAAAAAATTCCTCTTTCCTTGTGTTGTTAAGAATTCTCACAAGA
Source organism: Melibe leonina (assembly GCA_031471865.1). Taxonomy (NCBI): domain Eukaryota; kingdom Metazoa; phylum Mollusca; class Gastropoda; order Nudibranchia; family Dendronotidae; genus Melibe; species Melibe leonina. The sequence continues at coordinate 15,544 of JAUEKZ010226276.1, forward strand.
AGATTTGGTTATCTTTTGAGTTTCTTGCTTAATAAAAATCATTATATAAGCCTAACCATATATATACTCTTGCATATCTATGTTTATGTCATTGCATTTTGTTTGAGATATTTCAGGTTTAGTACACAGACATTCTTGTTTGGGCTTGGAAATTCCTGTGATCTCTGTCAGAAATTCCTCTTTGGCAAATTTGTTTTGGCATCTCTGGTGTGCGTTAAAAAAAATTATTTACTCCAGGAAATACCAATCAACAACAGGATTGATGAACTTAAGCCAATCATTTTATCAGTACAAAGTAAACTGTCTCTTTTTTTTCTTTCTCAGATGGGATTTGATGTTTTCAATGCTCTTGATTTGATGGACAACAAGGACTTTTTAGAGAAACTCAAGTTTGGTGTAGGAGATGGCTTTCTTCAGTATTATCTTTACAACTGGAAATGTCCGCACATGGATACGCATCAGGTTTGTCTTTTGAATCCTATTATCCCTATTCACAACTGGCCAGTGTGTGTCTTTGCATCAGGTCAAATGATTATCAATGTTGGTGAAGGGGGTAAAATCTCACTTATCTCTTTCAAATTCTCTGTATTTTGGGGAATCTTTTGATCTAACAGGATTGCAATTTCTCCCTGTATCCCTGTTTCTCTCTAACAACTGTCAACATAGGCATCATTGCCTTAAATGAAAATATGTTGCTGATTATCAACCAAATGACATGGTCTTGTTAGGGATCTTGAGAGAGAGAGAGAGATGTGATTAAGCTGTGACCGTGAGCACAGTTGTGTGTGTTTTTATTTGTGTACGTCTGCCCCTACAACCCTTGATTTGAGCACAGCACACCTCATATCTCTAATTTGCGGCAAGTCAGTAAATCATTCGCCCTACACAGGCAACACGCCGGTTGACCAATCATGCCCGGATGTCATTACATAAGGCACCAAAGTATCCATCTGTCTCGAGGGCGTGAATAGTGTTGACACAGTCCGATGGTATGGTGAATAGAGAGCGTTTTTGTTCTTCATAGTTATCGGAGGGAGAATTGCGGGTCACTTGATTGAGAGGTCTGCGTTATGACTCCAGACTTCCGTAAGCCTTGTGACGAGATAGATAAACGAAGGCTTTTAAAGATAGTCCTTAAAAATAGGGAAAATCAACAGCCCTGGTAAAGGATAAAGACAAGATACTTTCTGCTAACTCGGTTGCGTTCGGCTTATTCGCTGGTTTAACCAAGCAAGAGACACATCCATTTTATAGGTTTATTTGTTCTTTTTTCATGCCGCTACTCTTTCAGTTTCAATTACAACAGTTATGCATAACCCTAATTTTAATATGCTTCGTCAAAAGCCGTATTTCCACGTCCACAAAAACAAGGGAAATAAACATTAACTTAATCAGATTTAAGTCATTGTAAAAAAAATTGTTCTTTCCCTTAGAGATCGGGTATAATAAAAATTTGGCTTGGAACGGAGGCTCTCGCTATATCCCAGCTCCACTGTATAAGATCTTAACCCTTTCCTGCCTAACAATGTCACTCAAAATGATAGGCCCAATGCAGAGCCTCTTTCCCAGCCAACACCAATGGATGCCTAAGCAAAGGGAAATAACTCTTTTTCACAATATACTTGAAATTTTCAAAGATTTATTTTAATAAGGAAATATTATAATTTTGTTATTGAAAACATATGCCAGATACAGAAATGATTGATCTTTCATAATACATAAAGTTTTAAAGGATTATAATGAACATTCGTGATGAAAAATGAAATCAAACTTGAAAGCGCATCTTTCTTCGATTGTTTTTGTCATTTGTGTTCGTCACTCACAACGGTAATTTCACCCTCATCACCAACGTTATCCTCCCAGTCAACATCCCCAACATCTCCCAAATTATTAACATCGATGTCAGATTCCTCATCACCGTCTTTTTTTTTATTATCAATTATGAGATTATGAAGAAATTTGAATGCCATTGATGTTAGAATGATAGTAGTTGAAGTCTAGAAAAATAAGCTAGTTTTGCTATAAAATTACTCGGATAGGAAGCGAGATAAAAATATTCTATTCTTGCTGGTTGCGAGACATACAACTAAAATCACGTAGCCGGCGAGATTTTGTTGCCACGGAAGTGTAAAAAGAGTCGATAGTAAACAGACGCATCAGGTCGCATTAGGCAGGAGGTCGCGATGTCACATCGAGTCGCATTTAAAGGACAAAATATGTCATGAAATAAAAAACAAAAACATATTGTACCCAGAATATTTCTTGTCTGTATTTTTGTTATCAATTAAACATAGGCATTAGTAGATATTGGTTTTTAATGTATAGTGTGTAGTTTTTGTACTAATACTTAACTTGAATGTTATTTATGACATCTGCATTTTAAATTTGATTCTCATCAAGCGTTCCTCATTCTATTTCTATTACAGATTGGCTTAGTGCTGCAGTAAATGAACTCGACCAAAGGGAATGTCTTGATCAAATTTATTTGCGACGGATTTTACAGTGCCCATTGCATGTCATAAATAACTTAAATTATGAGTCATCAACAGGGATTTTAGTATCGATCTTATTTTCTGGGTTTGTTCAATAATGAAATCCTTTGTTGATTTTATCTTTTACTTTAAGATGTTAAACAAGAGATATGGTTGATGATTATTTAATATTTATTTTTTCTGCAATCTCTTGTGATCAGGAATTCAGTAGTGTAACAAGATTTAAATCTTAGAAGGTACAATTTGATTTGTTCCTATTACAATATTTTTCATTTGTGTGTAATAATCATAATTTCACTCATTTAATTGAAAATATTTGGTTTTCTTTGAGAGGAGGTAATTTGTTTCCCTTACTCAGCCATTGATTGATTGACTGACTCGAACTACTTTTTAGTTCAGATTTTTTTCCTGAACATTATGTGGGTAGAAGAATCTCTAAATAAACATTGATTCTTTCATTTTGTCGTGCATTACTCTCCAAGAGAAAATTCCTGCAATCATTGCTTTTATTGTAGGGAGTTCTTTTTCTTACCAAACGGTTATTATCCTTAACTTTATAAAACTTAAATCATGATAGCTATAATGGCACAAGCAAATGACATGGTTTTGTTATATGTGCAAATTTTGTGTATGTGAAAGATGAAATAGAGTGTGAATGTGAATGTATGCTCGTGTGCTTTTGCTTGTGCACTACACTTACTTTCACTCATAACAACATAATTTAAAAAGACCTCTTATTTGAGAAGTACCTACCATGTTTCTCATATCCTGTGTACTGACATCTCTCTTTGGTTAAGGACTTGTGACCTCTTGATACTTCAAAACCAGAGCTAAATGTTAATTCTAATAAAGTTTGTACATCTAATGAATTGTTTAGTGCTTATTGATTTCCTCTGGGGGTACTAATAGCTTTGGTTTTTATATCAGAAAAGTGATATTTTTATTTTATTTCTATTTCGTTTTAATACGATTGAATATATTCATTGTTTTCATTCCCTTCTCCCAGCAAAGCTATTGTTTTTGGTACTGACTAAGATATCTATATCATTAAGCATGAGCAGATTAAAATGTGCACTGCAATATGCAGATTTAAAAATTGAGTTTAATTTGCGTTGTTCCAGGATGTAATGTTACTCTTAAATGGAGAACAATAAACTTAAAGCAAGAGCTTGTTCATAACCCCTGGCAAAACACTGGATAGTTACTTCAATTAATGTGATTGTGATGATCTGAGAGTTGTCAAGATTGAAGGAATATATGTATTTCTTGTTAAAACTAGAAACTAACTTTTTTACCTAAATAAATGCTGCTGAAATAATAGACAGACATTGGCAGTTAACATTTATTTCATCTAAGATAGAGCTTCATTGCCTAGCATTTGCACTTGAAAAGTTTTAAAATTATAATTTTAAAGGTGTACAATTTTTTTTTCTTCTCTTGAGAATTATTTTAGGATTGATGTGTGCCTTTGATTAATGAAGAGAGCGTAAGTTTGAAACTTGATATTCATCTCATATTATTGTATGACTGGTAAAAACTCAGCACACACGCAGTAATTAAGCAAGTGGTGCTAACTGTATGGAAATTGGTTTATATGATAATAGTGATAATAACATTTCCCAGACACATTTTGTCATTTGGTACATGCTGACATAACTTGTTACAAAAAAAAATAGAATATGACGATCATTGTAATTGTATTAATAATGATGGTGGTAATAGTAACAGCACCAATACTTACAGTAGAATTATAGTCTTTCCCTGAGGTAATAAATTTTTTTTTCATGAAATTATTCTTAAACATTTTTTTTTAAAGTTTAAAATAAATGAAAGGAATACACAATGTCTGTTCAGTTGTCTTTTGATAAGAAAGAAATAAAGATCCATATTAACATTTTATGTTTTTGTATTGTTATTGTAACTGAAAAGGCTCAGTTTGATTTACTTAAAAGTTCTTGAAAAGAATAGTATAATTATGATTAAACAACCATAGACAGACAGGGAATATCAATTCAGGCTAATGATTTTGACATCACTAGATGCTCTTTCTTAGTGCAGCAAGGAAAGAGCTTGCCTCTGGGAAAATAAATACAAGTAAAAAAGTGGCTGAAACTTTTATTAGCTCGTTGTATTCCCCATACCTTGACACACTTGTCCTCAAAAGAAATCGATTTGAACTATGAACCAAGTCATTAGCTTTTAAAATTTTCAATCAAATTTTCTCAGAGAATAAATTGTAATTGGTATACACCACTTCGACTCATCAGTTACAATTTTGTCACAGTGTTCTCTGCTGGGGCTTGTTTCATATGTGAGAGTTTATGATATACAGCTAAAAGTGGTATTCTTATTGCTAGTATTATGTTCCTAAGGCAAAATTAGTCTTTCTGGCCTGTCCCTGCGGAAAACTGGAACATCACAGGGCGGGCGATTGGCAGGCACCTCAGGTGGGCGCTACTTCTGTTTCTTATCTTTTGGATTCATTTCATCTTACTTTTTCCAGCCCTCTCTCCAGTGGTCCCTTAACAAGCAAACACACAGCTGTTTATATCTGTCTGTTAGCTCAGTCTTGGTCCTGCTTGTCCCAACAGACTTATGGTCATCCCCCATGGTTTACACTGTGATACCCAACTACAGGGTCACTTGCTATCTAGAAGGACTGAGTACTTTTGTGGGTGGTGGCCATGATCTGTTTGTGTGTCCTGCTTTGTAATTGTGAAAGGTTTTGGTTTTTTCTGTAAATCACCTCTTTGTCACCTTTTTTGAGAGATATTTTTTTTCCTGTAACTGTAAATCATCTCTCTGTGAAACGTCCCTGGCAGGGTCAAAGTCTGGCTATTCTTTTAACTAACCTTTCATCTTACTTACCCCTGGGCGCTTATATGACCATAGTAGTAGTTGCAAGTGCCCTAAAACTCTAAACAAACAAACAAGTCTGTTAGGTAGGACAACAGGGCAGGACCAAGACTGATCCCTTGGGGAGCGGATAGCTCAAGTGGTTTGCTCGCCGTCCATGCTGCCGGCCAGGCGATGGGTGCCGTAGCTGGGTCCCGGGTTCGAACCCCACTCCGGAAAAATATTTTTCTGTTTTTTCTGTTTTTCCATTTTTCTGCTTTTCTTGGCTTTGTCTCGTTTCTGCACTGCATATTCTCTCAAGTTTATCTCATCTCTACTAACAGATACATGTATGTACAAAACAGCTGTGTATCTATGCTTGTTAAGCGAGTAAGTGTGATAGGCAAAAAAAGTAAAGCCAAATAAGAAGACAGAAGTGGTGCCAACCATCCTTGTTTCAAATTTTGTATTCAGGCAAGCCATCATTTAAAAAAGCTACATAAATATTTTTCTCAAGCAACTTGCACTTTCGATGTGTTTGTTGCTGATCTTTGATAAAAGACATTTTTGCAGGCGCCTCTGGTGGTCGCTTCTGTATCTTCTCTTTTGCTTTACCTGTCATCTTACTTTTTCCAGTGCTCCCTAGCAGGCTTACACACACGGCTGTTTTGTATCTGTTAGCTCAGTCTTGATCCTGCCTGTTGTCCTAACAGACTTATGGTCATCCCCATGTTTTTGCACTATGGTACCTAACTACAGGGTCAATTGCTATCTAGAA